>JAUZNJ010056062.1:0-29040 GCA_034780135.1 Jordanella pulchra | reverse complement strand
CGATAAATTAAATGACGTCGATAGTTTTTATTTATTGTGCGATTAATTGATTTATCGTTTATCGCGACAGGCCTACCTATTGTTAACTCATACATGTATACATATTGTCAGATGTTTTATCTGTGAGAATATGAGTTTAGAATACAAGTTACAAAAGTTACAGCTTTGCAAAATTACAAATATAAATCACAAACTTCTGAATATGATTTCACAAACTAAGGGGTTTAAACGAGAAAATAGAAATTAGAGAGCCATCGATTGAACTTTATATCCTTGTTTGAAATGCTGTTTTCAACGTATCCGCGATATAATATTTGATTTATGGTTCTGTTTTCCCCTCCTTCTCGTTTGCAAACAACCTTCAGGTGCATTAGCGCCACCATTTGGTAAGGAGTGTTTAGTTGTATAACTTGTAAATTTCTGAGGTAATTTGTAACTTCTGTTCAGATCTTTTAAAAATGTATTTTCACAGATGAAAAACCTGATATGTCACATGGACGTTTTAGTTTTTTAGGAAAAAATACAAGTCTTCAATCTATTTATCTTTATTGACTAACATTTAGTCGGTTATCTTTTTATGTGTTTGTATTTGCTAATTTTCAATGTGCTGTTTCAGCCCCACCTGAGGTGGTGAAGCTACCACAGAAGTCCATAGAGGTGGTGCGCGGGTCAACTGTGACATTCACCTGTCAGGCTGTTGGAGTTCCAGTACCACTGATTATCTGGAGACTGAACTGGGGCCATATTCCCAACAGCGACAGGTTGGGCTTCTTAAGATGCTCTCCACATCTGTAAACAGCAGCCATCATTACAGTCAGCAGAAGACACTATTTACAAGGAATTGTTTTCTCTTTTTTTTTAACTACCGCAGCTGGCATGTTGCTCTGCAACCAATAAGATACTCATTTTAGCAGCAAACTGCTGTTATGCTTTTGTCATTCGGTCCTCCTACTTTAAATCTCATCTTTCAAGGCCTGTGATTTTAATTACTAAGCTATTTGCTGTGCACTCCCAACTCCAATAGCTGTGGTTTCAGGCTGCAAAACAAAAAGTCTGGCATTCTCCTGCAGTTTTGTAACCACAGGCACAGCAGTGAGCAGTACGGTGCACATTTTAGGACATCCTGGGCTTAGGAAATCGCTCATCAGGTCTCAGGTCTTGGGAATAAACTCGTCAGGTCAAATGTCAAAGGCTGTATTTGTAAATTTAGTGAAAACTCGACCAACTGAGCTGATATTTGAGTTTAACATTCTGAACCTTCGTGACTGTTAAAATGCAACATATGTTAACCTTACTTTATGAAATAATGTATGAATTTTAAACATTGTTGGAATCCACACCGCAAACGTGTAGTTTTACCAAGAACAGAGTAATAAGAGTCGCGTGTATTCCAGCTGCGTTGCAATCAGGTAATTCTTTAGTGTGAAAAGTTCACATAAAAAAAGAGACTAGATTAAAAACTATTGGTATATTATATTTATATCCTGCTTTATAATCCAGCACAGGATCTTGGGCAGTTTTGTGCATATGTTATACATAAGCTTTGGGAAAACAACTGCCTGTGAGACGGCACTTAGGGAAGTAGGGAGACTCACTGCAGCTCTGACTGCTGTTGGGAGAGAGTAATGGTAAAACATTGCTATTTTCACATGAAATTACTAAACTTCATGATCAAACAAAAGCCCCTAGATTAATTTTTAATTGCCTAAAAAAAGGCTGAAACATTTCTAACTAACTAAGTTTGTGCTCTGTGTCCCAAGGTTTACCATGACCAGTATAAATGGCCATGGCACCCTGACTATTCGTGATGTAAAAGAGGCAGACCAGGGGGCGTACACCTGCGAGGCCTTGAATTCTAAAGGCCTGGTGTTTGGCATCCCCGATGGAGTATTGACACTCATACAAAATCCGAACCCTGGTAATGGAGATGAATATGGCGGGAAAAAAAATCAAAGCAAATGGTTAAATCTGAAAATCTTTTTTACACAGTTTTACACAATTCATTCCAGAAAATTGCCCCGATGGCCACTTCAGAGTAGGAAACCGCTGCATCTCCTGCTTCTGTGCTGGAGTCTCAAAGACCTGCAAGAGAACCGGACGCTACCGCAACCAGATCAGCCTGCGCTTCACTGAAGAAGACAACTTCAAAGGTACTTAAGTTGGTATTTATTAACAAATAAAACAGCTTGGAGAAGTTATACTACACTGGAAACTTTTACACCTAAAGATTTTCAATTAATTCCACCTTTTTAAGAGCATGAACATCCTTATCCTTAATATGAGTGGGATACAGCCTGTGTTGGGAAGTTTATTGATAAAAAGTAGGGAGTTATAGATACTAGCTTCTCCAAAATAGAAGTTACTAACTCAGATCTAAAATCATGAAGAATTTAACTTTCCTGTTTTAGAACCCTAAATGCAACTGGAATTTTCATTATAAAGTATGAAATGTTTGTTATTAATTGATAGACTGAATAATAAATATAAAAGAAATATCTGAAAACATGGAACCAATCTCCACCAATTATGTAGATTTTTTTTTCTTTTGCTTGTAACAAAAAATCAACAAACCAAATAAAAGGTTTTAAAACTTTATAGTTTAGCTAATTGCTGTCCTGTCCTGTGCCTTCTAGTTTCTGAAAATATAAATGAGAATAGTGTGACTTAAACGCAGCCTAAACCGCAGCAGTTCAAACATGATTTTTTGTTTTTTTTTTTTCTCTCGAAAATAGTAGGTCTTTCTAGAATAGCAATAACAAAGATATGCTTGATAGCAGGCATTATATTTATTCTGTATCATGTCTACAACTGCAAAAAATTTCAGACCTCTAGTTATAACAGTATCAGAGTTTTGGGACTTTTCACTTCTGATGCCACCAGAACCAACCAAACCTCCAAATGTACCAAATGCTTTTACTCCACTGTTTGACCCATAAAATCACACTGAAGTACTTTGATGAACACAAAACAAATTAAAAACATATATTTTTCACCTCAGGCACTGTGGAAATCATCAGCGTCTGAACTACAAAACATATCGGCGCTTTGTTATGACGCAGCCTCTAACGATGCGCAGAAGTCTGGTTCCTTTCACTGTTACTCATGCGTTAGATTGAAAATCCTATGTTCTCTTCCATTTTTCTAATCATATGGGAATCATATGGTGCTATATGTTGGTTCATGACATACAATTCTGATAGAACACATCAAACAAGTTTCTGTTTGTAACATAATAAAATCATTAAAAAAATCATGGGTGTGAATACTTTGCAGAGCACTGTAGAAATATTGTTAGTTTAAATAATCAATTAAAGATTTTGTAGAGCCCACAATTAGATACGATTAAAATCTAACTTTTCCTTTCAGGAGTAAATGTCACCTACGCCTTCAGGCAAGATACTCCCCCACTCTCCTCCACTCAGCTCCTCATTAACCCAGAGATGGAAGAGTTTCAGCTTGTTGACTTGTCTCGCCGGTTCCTCAACCTTGAATCCTATTGGACTTTACCTCGCCAGTTCCTTGGCAACAAGGTTGGTGCAAAAACCAAATGTTACCATTAATAATTAGGAAAAAATCCACTTTAATTAATAATAATATTCTGTCAGGTTGATTCGTATGGCGGATCCCTGAAATACAAGGTGCGGTACACGCTAGCCCGCGGTCTGTCTGAGCCGGTGTCGAGACCGGACGTGATCCTGGTTGGAAATGGACGCAGGCTTGTTTACCGCCGAGGCAACGGCACCCCTCCCAATGTGGTTAACCAGAAAGAGATCATATTCACTGAAGTAAGATCGGATGAAAAAAAGTAGATTGATTTGTAAAACAATCGAGACGACATGAGATCAGTTTACGCACATGAATCTGCTGCTTAATGTTTTCTAGGAGCACTGGCAGCACTCCAGTGGCCTCCCTGTCAGCCGCGACGACCTGATGATGACTTTGGCTGGCCTGGACAGTATTGTCATCCGCACCATCTATGACGACCACATGGTCAGCGTGGCGCTCAGTCACATCGTCATGGATACCACAACAGTGGAATTCAGCACTCTTGGTCATGCTAAGGAAGTTGAAGAATGCAGGTAAGAGGCCATGAAACTAGATGAGATGATAGGCAGTGTTCTCAGAACCTCTCAGGTTTTCAAGGGAGGTTAGAAAAAAATCCTTTAAACCTAAAATGAATTTTTATGTTTATAATTTGGAAACATTAATTGTTATTAGTATTTATGAATGCATGCTCCATTCTTTTGGCTTTCCCTCCCGGGCGTTTCTTTTGTTCTTTGCAACACCAAGCATGAAATGGTGGGCTTGATGATGGTGTTTTTGTTTCTATCTTCTAGGTGTCCTCCTGGATACACTGGCCTGTCTTGTGAAATGTGCCTGCCTAGTTTCGAGCGCGTCCCCGGGGGTTCCTACCTCGGTACTTGTGCCGGCTGTAACTGTAACGGACACGCAACGGCCTGCGATCCGGTCAGCGGACACTGTCTGGTAAGATGTAGCTCTGTCATGTTGGGGTTTTACCTTAAAATATGAAAGACGTGTTACAACTAAAATTTTTAGTCTAATTTGACCTTAAAGTTTAAAATATATTGAAATCAATAAATATTATTCTGTTAATTAATGATTAATCAATAATTTAGTACATTCTTTAAATTGATAATTCATTAATATAAATGGTAAAATTATTCTATGCCAAATTAAAAACACTAAAGAAAAATTACTCCATGAGTCTTTATATGAAAAATATACCATGGCAACGTGGCAAAGACACGTTACCTCTTTTCATGTCGACATTATCAGTGATGTTGACTAATATTTCAGCCCTGAAGCGCACCTGAACACACCAAACCCTTTTTTTTTTAGTCTGATCTGACAGAAAATCAGCTCATAAGAAGTCATGGTATTTAGCTTATTGACAGTGAATATAGATGAACACAACTGAAAGAGAGCCCACATATTGTGGGACTATACAGCAATTCATCAGAAATGTCATGGGTCTGAGAGGAAATGAGACGCGGTTGCAGAGTAAAACACATCTTCTTTTGAGGAAGTAAAAAAAATCTCTCAATGGTATGTCAAAACAAGGCTGTTATTTGTTTGATAAAGAATTGAACTGATCTAATCTGTTTGTCACGATTTCTTTGATCACTAGATAGCAATGACTTGAAATGAAGAAAATTCAATTTAAAAAAGGAAACTTTGCCAAAGTTAAGCTACTTTTGTTGTTTTGCGTAGCTTAGCTCGCTGCATTTCTCTGGTAGGAGGCTTCCGTGTTGTGAAGCTACATTTATTGTAGAATAACTTGTAGCTTAACTCCCTACATTTTCTAAGTGACTTGCCCAACACTGGTTTTCTTTGTGCCATGGAAGCCTTTGTTCGCATTGGACTCTGGAGCAGTGGAAAAAAGTTCCCTAAATTTACTAATCATGCCTCTTTTTCCAGCAAACAGTTTTATCTGCTGCTTGTTATTCTTCGGAAGAGTCAAACTTGCCAGACTTCACTGTTTTAAGAGTCAGTTTTGAAACAGAAGATCTTGATGTTTGAGGCGCTGCAGCAATTTAAGTTCCAATGAGATGGGCTCCTTATACTTCAAGCCATCATAAACATTGGAGCGCTTAATGCCCCAGACTTTGTTAAAACAGTTCGATGATGGCTCGGTTCTAACAAAAAGAAAGAGTCGGATGTCCTGCAGAATTTGATTGGTCTACACAACCGGATACAAAATTATTAGCCAGCTAAGACTTTTTGTTCGACATCAGTGCTTGACCGCAAAAATGCGCTTTGCAAGTGCTTTGAAATCTTTCATAAAGATTCAAAGATCTTGCAAAAAGCATTAGCTCAACAGGTGTAGCATCTTTTAGGGCAAGGAAAGAAATATGGAAATACTGTGTTTTCTCAGGGCTCATTTTAGAATACCATAAAGGACTATAAGCATGAAGTGTGTGATTCCCTTCACCACAGAGCTGCCAGCACAACACAGTGGGCCCCCAGTGTGACAGGTGTCGCCCTGGCTATTTTGGCGATCCAACCCGAGGCGGTCCTGACGACTGCAAGCCCTGCCCGTGTCCGTACACAGAGACATCCCGACGGTAAGCCTAGATTTTCAACAGCACTGAACAAACAAACAGGATACCGTAAACTTCACTGATGTAAACCAGATCTTTGCACTTAAGTGTTTAAATCACAGGAAACGAAACTCAATCACATTGTTTCGCCTCTGTTAATTCTTCCTCTATGACCCTTTCAATGCTCCGTATAGGTTTTCTGACACCTGCTTCCTGAACATCGACCAGCAGCCCACATGTGATGCCTGCAGGCCCGGATACACAGGAAGACGCTGCGAAAAGTACGGAAATTTATGTCATTTATTCTACAGTCCAGCTGACTAGTTCAGGAAATGAGGTTCTAACAATACATGTTATGTTTATATAAATGGCTCTAAGTTTTAATGGCAGATGGTTAATGACTCTGTTTTTAGCTCTGGAATTGTTGAACATGTTTCTTAATTTTAGGTGTGCTCCTGGTTACCAGGGTAACCCCCTCCAACCTAATGGGAAATGTGTTCCAAAAGGTGAGTTTTCATTTTGAATATCTGACATGAGTGAATGTACAGAAGCTGCACAGGGAGTTGCTTCACTCCTAACCCTGGGTAATGATTGCCAGGGTTGTGTTACAGTAGTATTTGGTCATTGCTTAGGTATGCAGCGTAGCTAGAGCTCACCCAGGTGCACTAATCTGCTCACCATATCATATTGTTTCCAATGACCTCTCCCTGCAGAAAGCTCCAGTTGTGATAACAGAGGAACCATCAGCTCCAGCAGCAGGCCATGCAGCTGCAAGGTATCGCAGTTTATCTTAAAGGGAACGGCAGGCGTGCCATGCAGATGGATTCCATATGTGTGACTCCCTTGTTTTTGTGTGTGTGTACGTTGCAGAACAACGTGGCAGGCGATATGTGTGACGAATGTAAGGCTGGGTTCTTCCATCTATCAGAGACCAACCCTGACGGCTGTTTACGCTGTTTCTGTATGGGGGTCTCCTCACAGTGTTCCAGCTCCTCCTGGAATAGAGATCAGGTGAGCTGCAAGCCTGGTAGAATAGTGGCCATCTCTGTGTTCAGTTTGCATCAACTCGTCTATGAAGAAACCAGAGTCACTGAAAAAGAAAAGCAGCCATTTCAAATCTGACATTTAAATCATGCAATTTGAAATCCAATTTGAAAAGCATTATTGAATTTGACGTTGGGAATAATTTGAATTGTTAAAGAGGAACTGTAATTTGTATTTCTCAACCCATTATTGAATACAGGAATTTGTGAATGTATTTTAAAATCCAAATTCTAACGGAAGATTTTAAAACCAAAATTCATACATCTGATTATAAATTCCTCTCCTAATCACACATTTAAAATGATAATTCCTTATTCCATTGTCTTTTTCAAATCCTTTTTGACATTGCATTTTCTTTTTGCTTTTCCTGCTCTTTTCACCCTTTCCTTGCCCCTTCAGGCCCTTGAGCTCAGTCTATCAATCACAGTTGCTCCTGAGACATAACCAGCTCCCTCATCCGTTAGACTGATAAACTTGGTTCACAAAATAACCAATAAGAGAGCTGGTTATATCTGAGGAACAACTGTGATTGGTTTAACTGGTTTTCAACTGGGTTTGGAACCAGAAGGGTCACAGTTTGGTAACTGGAGCGTGGAACGTAAAACAAAATGCAATTTATAAAAGGATTTAAAAATGGACATTGAAAATAAAATAGAATGAGGAAGGAGGTTATGTTTTCAAACTAACTTGAAAAGTGTTGGGTGGATTTTGCTCAAATATTCACGGGGGGCGTATTATAAATGATTGACAAATAATTAAATTTTGGTCATGATCTGGGTCTGGTGTGAAGGTGGAGGTCACAAAATGTCGGGGGAAGGAGCTGCTTGGTGGCCTGCGCTCTCAGAGTGCTTTTCTAGTTCTAGTTGGATTCAATTGTATCCTGTGTTGCCATTTTCCAAATCGATATTGTATTGAAAATAGTTTTAACAATAAAACTTAATTCTCTTAAGGCTTGTTGTAAACGGTATGTAGCGTTGTTGTAATGAACGTGACGGAAAAAGCAGAGGGGTTCTTAAAGAGACAAGAGGCCACTTATGAAACGGCTGTGATGCAAAGTCCAGTCCTGAAGGTGACTACTTGATTTACGTATAGAATTAAAAGATCTGCCTGACTGATTGAATGGATGGCTTTACTCTTTAATCTGCACATGAAAATGGCGTTCCTCAGAAGATTATTATTTTTTGTTTAACCTTTATTTAACCAGGAAAGTCCTATTGAGTTAAAAACATCAATTTCCTAGGGAGTTGCTGCCAAATGGCCCTAAAAAAAGTCGACGCAGGATAACAGTTTTCACATGCACTCCTTAATTGTGTCTGTTTTTTAGGTGCGAGGAGGGTTGAACGGGCAGCTCCTTTCCCTCTCTAACAGCGGCAACACTAAAACCATTTCTGAAGGCATCTTCCAGAGGGGCTCCTCTGTCGTCTACCAGCCTTTCTTAGGTGCAAGCGGCTCCAGGGACGTCTACTTCTGGGTTTTGCCTGAGAGCTTCATAGGAGATAAGGTAAACAGCGTTCACTGAGAGGTGGAAGACGGGCAGATAAACCTGTTCATAGGTCTCCTCTTCTGCTATTACTCTGTGTGCAAAAGTTGACGTACTTTGAAAATTTCAGTTTACAGGAAAAGTCCAGCGTTGGCGTCTTTTGACTCTTCACTCACCAGGTGGATGAAATACTTTTCCACCACTTAGTTACCAGTCGACTCTCTCCTGCTACCAGGTGACGGCCTACGGCGGCGAGCTGAGCTACACGGTGAGCTTTGAACCAGCTCCGCGCTCGCGGGTGATTGACAAACAGCCTGACGTGGTTCTCCAAGGCAACAGCATCTTCCTGGAGCACTATTCCCAAACCAAGCCCCTCCCACGAGTGCCACAAACTGTAACTGTGACGTTCAGAGAGGTGAGTGGTTCTGGGCGTCGATATTATCCTCTAGCTAAAGCAGAAGTCTTTAAACTCTGATAATGTGCCAAATTGTCTTATTTGTCACCATCAGTCCTCATGGCGTCGCACTGACGGGCAGCCATGCACTCGGGAGCACCTTCTGATGGCCCTCGCTGATGTTTCCCTTCTTATGATTAGAGCCACCTATGCTGACAGCATGGCTGAGACCAGGTATTGTGTTCACCCTCCGTCAGTACTAGAAGAGTCAAAAAATAAATAAATAAAACGCTGCTTACAAAGATAAAAACATTTTTGGTCTTTGCTGGACAGCATTTCAGATATCAAGATGGACATAGCTGTTCCTCTCCTGACTGGTAAGGAACAGGCCCTGGAGGTGGAGGAGTGCGCCTGTCCGTTAGGATACAGAGGAGCATCCTGCCAGGTAGATGTTTGGATCGGCTTTTCTTCTCTTGTTTGTTACCTTAACCCTTTATTGTCCAAGTCACTGTTTTTGGTACCTTGGATATAAACACCAGTTTGCAGCAAACAAGTTAAAATCATGAGGTCAAATGTGGTTTGTAGGATCTTCAAGGTCCACATCTGTCTTGTGTTACTGCTTTATGGAGATCACCAGTAATCTAATGTCACCTATTGTGGGTGACATGTTACCTGCTGTGAGTTAAGCAAAAAAAAAAAGTTAATAAGTGATCGAAAAAATTAATAAAGTAAAATTTTAAACGTTAATAAGCTAATTAAAAATGTTAAAAAGTTAATCGTCCAAGTTAAAAGGTGAAAAACTTTAGTTGTTGTATCAGCATTAATATTCAGAGGTTATGTTGCAACAAAAAAATGCATTTCTTTCTGTTTGTCAGTGTTTTCACAAATGTCTTGTGGAATCTTTGGATTTTTTCTTCTTTTCTTCTTTTTCAATACATCCAGGGTGTAAGAAAATAATATTAGCCAATATTTATTTTTTAATGTACCAGCAAGAATTTAAAATTGCTTTCTTGGTAATGAAAACACCAAGAATAAACACTGAATGCACCAAAACAAATATAGCCTCTCTGCACCGAATGCACTCATCTTTTGTAAAGTAGAACTCCTGAAAATATCTGAACTCTGTCTTAAATTTCACAGAATGAGTTGTTTTGGTCTCACTTCTCTGTTTATTATGGGCTTATTGCGCTGTCTGCTGGGATTGTGAGAGGATTGCTGGCATAACCAGTCCAATGTTCACTTTCTACCATTCAAAATCGAAGTCTCACACCTTAGTTTTTTAGTTTGTCATGTGTGCATTTTCCCATGATATTAAATTTTCAAAATGAAACAGATCATGAGCTAAATGTTTTCTTAAGTGCTAAGCTCAGATTTGTTTTTTATTCTTAAAAGAGAAATAAAGAATGAATCCAGACACTTATATTTCAGTAAAAATAGACCTTAAATACCAGAACTTATTCTGGGACAGTGTCAATGACTTAAGACATGCAAATACATCATGATAAAATTTGTAAGAGATGAGCTAACTGCAGCTCCACCCTTTTAGGGCTAAATTCGTCTCTGTATGTCTGGGTCCATTTTAGGCCCCAGAAGCAAATGACGATTGCTTAGTGATATGATTATGTTAAAAAAAACTGAGTTGATCTGTCTGAGGTGAGTCCAAGGCTCTTAGTGCGGCTCTTTGACTTAAAGTTGTGTTGTGAGCCCGGATGGCTGGTATATCAGCATTAACATCAATATCAGACAATATTAGTCACGATTTAATATATCAGTTTTGGTCCCATAAATAATTTAAGGTTGCTGCTATTAATCCAGATTGTTTCCAGATGAAGAAAAATATGGTGAAAATGTGAATCTTTGAATTTTCAATATAATTTACTCTGATTTTTATGTGTTTGTGCAGCTTAAAGTAAATATCCTTTCTGTCCCGACGGAGGTTCAGGAGGTAGTGTCTGGATCTGTAAGCAGTGGGTTACTGGTTTGAACTCTGACCATCTAAGTCAAACAGCAGTATTTCTGTGTTGCCTGATGTTGGGGGTCAGGTGGTCGTTTAAATGGCGGCTTTACTTCTCCCAGTGTGCCCCAGGGCATCTAATGCTACAGTGCGTTTTCATCGTAATGTAATGTGAGGTGCTTTGAAACTCTGATAGATATCTGTACAGACCAATGAAAAATAATAAGTGTCCATCTTAACTTTTTCAGCGTGTACATTAGAGATTAGTTACTGAAAGCAAAAACAGCTCCTGTTTTCCCAAGGCTTTTTACATTGTCTCTAAAGTTTCCAAAACAAACAGTAAAGCCTGGTTCAAACTTGACTTGTCCATGAGATCTACACAGCCAAAGGACGTCATTTTAACCCACGTCTTTCCATGCGGCATCAGCATGGCCAGATTTTTCGCACAAGGCACCAATGAAGAGTCGTAACTACAGGGACAATTCTGTGGGGAAAAACGTAGCGGATGTGAGCAACAGGCGACGGTGTGAAATATAAACATCTTTTGATTTAGCCCATAACTATATAAAGGGAACTTCATTCCATTATTGTTGTAAAGAAAAACTTTTTAAATGGAAATCTAGAAAAAAAAAAGAGAGAGAAACTCTATTGTTTTCATACTGTGTTTCACAGATGTTATTTTCTTGAGTACTGGACTGAGGAGCTAATATGCATCTCTATTAGTCTGCATGGACATTTGCAACAACATTTTTTATTGGTCAAAGTGCACATTAAGAGTGAGAGTTTTTGAAAACGCAATTTAAAAAGAATGCAGTTTGTTTAAAAAAAAGGAAAGAAAGATATGTAACAGGAAAAAAAATCTTCAATAAAAAAAACATCTTTAAAAAGTTCAAATGATTTTTTTTCAAAACCTTTTTTAAATGTAGTTTTTCAGAGCTTTATTTCTGGATCATATTATTTGTAGGTCCCTTAATCTGAAGACATGCAGGACACTGGACTGTAACTGATCCACATGAATGTTATCCTCTTATAAACTTTATTTTCCATTCGTTCATGATAATTCCTGCAGCTTCTGTCTTTAGTGTTTGTCTTACAACCCCCCCCCCCCCATCTGGAGTGAGTTTTTATCCTGCTTTTTTTAACAGGAGTGTGATGTTGGTTTCACAAGAACCACCTCTGGTCTCTACCTTGGCACATGCGAGAGGTGCGACTGCAACGGCCACGCCAACAGCTGTGACCCAGAGACCGGCAGGTGTCTGGTAGGTTCTGTGCCTCTCTTCCTCTCCATTGATGCTTTGATCCTGCCAGTGGAATGTGCTAATGATTTCTTTGCTCATCTTGACATGTGAAAACTTGACTACTGTGCTGTGAATTGTTCCAACTCATCATTCATGTGTGTGTGTGTTCCCAATAGCAATGTCTTCATAACACCGCTGGAGAGAGATGTGAGAATTGTCTGCCTGGGTTCTACAGAGTCCCTGGGAGGGGGGGTACAGAGGCCTGCAAACCCTGTCCATGCCCTGGGATCACATCCACCACTCGGTAAGTTTATGTATGATGTTAAGATTTTATGTTTAAACCAAAACAAAGGATCCAGTGGTTCTAAAACCTGAAGAAGTTGTTTTTAAATTGTATCTTGCAAAAGTCCGGAAGTTTTACCGATCATTTGTGTGTGCCGCTGTGGACTAACGCTGGAAAAAAGAGGGTGTTTAAAATCTAAGGGGAAAAAAAAACTATATCTGAGGGAAAAGCCACTCAAAACATGAGAAATTATCTGTCCATGCAGCAAGATCATTTTACTTGACAAGATTTCTTAATATAAGTAATCTAATACTCTTAAATTATATATATATATATATATATATAATCTTGGTAAGAATCAATTTGATACACTAATCACAGCATATTTGCAAGTCTAGAAAATAACGTTTGTCCATTTGTCCTTGTTCAGTCTGTTTTTAACAAAAGGCATCTGTGATAAGTGGTTTTCAAGCATTGCTGCAGATTATCGGTGGGATTTAGTTCTGGGCTTTGACTATGACGTCTAACGGACAAAATATTCTAATAGGTTTTCTTTTCATATTTCCTTAAATTTAGCTCTGTTCATCCTCCTGTCAACTTCAAACATCTTCTCGCTCCACTGCAAAAATTGCCTAATATCTAGCAAGAACAGATTATGTTTATTATTATGAATAAAAATATTCTACTCAGAAAAAAATCTCCCAGTGTAATAAGACCATTGCATCATGATATATATTTTTAAAACAAGAAGTCATACCAAGTGCAGTTGTCTTACTGCACTGGCAGATTATTGCACCAATTTTGGGTAGAATTTTTTCAAGATGATCTGACAGAATCTGCTTTTGCTTTGTATATAAATCTTAAAACAAAAAAACCTAATGCCTAGATCTAAGATGGACACTTTTTGCAGCGTCCCTGATAAGTAAAACTACCCCCACAGCATAATGGCGCCACTACTGTACTTCTGTGTTATGTTCCTGATAACGACCCTTTTGCATTTTTTTTTTTCATTAATATTTTTTGTACCTCCTTTGTTGTGGTTTCATCCATACTGAGTCATGCTGTGATGGCAGAAGTCTGCTGGTCTACGATTCACTACGCAGCTAAGTCACTGGTTGCAAATCGATATAACTCCCCATAAATATTACGGCTACTTTTCGAAGATCTTATCTCAGTTATCCTATATGACCAGCAAGTTAGCAGGTCATTAGCAGGCACCTCTCACATCTCTCGTTCACTAATGCTCTCAAACAGACTTCCTAGACCTTTACAGCACAACTGTGTGTTCAATGATTAAGCTGCAATTTGTTCTTTCAGTAGAAATGCAGGCCACACTTTTCAACATTTAATTTTTGTTATGTTGAAAATCCGATGGATCCTTTTTTGTCCACCTCACAACATTGTACAGTTTTGTGTTGGTCTGCTGTGAAATAGCAACAATTGAAATAAAGTTTGTGATTGTAACCTGAGCTGATATGGGAAAAATGGCTAGTTTCGAGAGACTTTCAGGAGAATGTTTGGTTTAGAAAGAGGTAAATCTCTCAGTCCAAGCGGATACTGCAGTAATGAATTATTCTCTTTTTTTTCCTACAGATTTTCTCAAACCTGCTTCTTGGGCACTGATGGGGAGCCAGTCTGTGACAGCTGTCCTCCTGGATTCACAGGCCGACGCTGTGAAAGGTACATTGCACTT
The DNA here is from genome assembly GCA_034780135.1 of Jordanella pulchra. Taxonomy (NCBI): domain Eukaryota; kingdom Metazoa; phylum Chordata; class Actinopteri; order Cyprinodontiformes; family Cyprinodontidae; genus Jordanella; species Jordanella pulchra. The sequence goes on along the minus strand of JAUZNJ010056062.1, from coordinate 14,892 downwards.
TTCCTTTTCTTTTCTCCTCTTCTTTCCTGTTTGTTTTCTTCTATCCTCTGGATTCTGATTGGGGGTTTGATGGTTAGTCGGCAGCAAGGTGAACGGGGTCTCTACATAAGCACCCACCGGCTTCATTCACATGCAGGACAGGCGATATGGGGGTGTCCATATCTCTGTTGTTTTTCATGGCAGCTGAGATTGAGTGGTGTCACTGGATAGGGGGGATGTTGACTGGTGCAGACCAGCGTTCACTGTCCTTTCAGAGTTTTATTTCAACTTTCTCTGTGTCTTTCTTCTTGTTGTTTTTGGATGCTTTCATACATTTTTTAAGCTTTTTTTCCATTGACTAGAACTATGTGCTTTTGTCCCCTGTGGTGGACTTAAATAATTTCAAGTACAGTAATAAACGTATATCAGTTTTCATTGCCAATGTATTTGTCCACACGTTTGGAAAAAAAAATTACCATATTTTGGCAAATTCAGATTTATTGTTTTGATGATTGACAAACCTCATAATAAGGTCAACAATTTTAACTTGCTTATGCCATATCATGATTGCAATGAGAATGACTAGTGCCGTTATTATCACCACCACACTGTCTTCCTGTACTATCTACATTTTCTTAAACCCCTTGGATATTTCCAAGTGATGCTATAGTAACCTTACAGTATGTGAAAGCTGACCTGGTTGAATACATTCTCCCTATTAAAAAGCCCATTACACATTTTATTGTTATTCTCAGTTAATTTTGAACATGAATATTCATTAACATGAATATGATATTAGAAATGGTGAACCTGGATTTTTTTTTACCATACAGGCTTCTATGAAGTCAGACTTTTACCAAGAGTGCATATGTCTAATAAATAAGTCTGTTCTGATGCATGCTGGGTAAAGAGGGTGGACCGAAAACAACATTTGGGGATTTTGTCCGTTCTCGGTCTTGTGTTCTTGCCAATTGGAACATTGCTGGGGCTGATGACGTTTGAGGAGCACATGAGAACATGAGAACGCTCTGGTAGCCATATTGAGAAACAGTCTTAGTCTCACTCTCTATTGAAGGACCCTAAATTAGCAGGTAACATAATTGCCTATTAAGAAAATACAGTTTCAAAAACATTTTTCCTCTTAGGTAACTTTGAGTCTTCAGTGTTGGAGAAACCTGCAAGTATCATGCATAACTGATTAAAAAATAAAAGAAATACATCCCCTTTAAGATTTCAACCAGCAGCAAATGTCCCAATTCAGGTCAGCAAACATTTTTTCACAGCATCTCTTGTTGAAAAAAAATGCACTTTTGCTTATTCTGTCCTTTACCTTTGGTAGTCTTTGTCAGAGGATTCTTTCTGCTTCAGCTTTGCGCTTTGCTGGTAGAAAAATATGGAGGTGTACAATTCTGTCCCACACAGACCCCCACATCCTGTGTCCTGTAGATCATAAATGTAAATGTGGCATTTATGAAGACTCCTGTCTGGCTGATGAATCTTTGCTTTGCAAAGGCAAAGATGAACAGGTGACTTTGGGGAGCACTCATTTATTTTTGATTTGACGCCTGTGCCTTCAACATGCCTGACTCTGCTGTTTTGATATTAAGAGAAGACAAGCCGGCTGCAGACAGTTGTGGAGATCCTTACCTGGAAGAACACATCGGCAGCCTCTTACCAGTGGGATGTGGAGCCAAGCCAGTCTTCAATTTTAGCTTGGATAAAGAGATAGAGCCTTACGGCAGTGGGGATGATAGTGAAGATGATGAGATTGATGAACCAGTAATAGACACTACTGCTGTCCCTACTCGGGCGTTAATTTTGACTACAACTCTCAGGGAGAGTACAAAATCAACAAAAGCCCTTGAGGTTGATGAAGTCCTTGTCAACTTCAATCGATCTGCCACCAGACCTCCACCACGTTTTACTCCCAGCCCAGAGATCAGACACTCCAACTTTCAACACCTGCTTCGGACGCACCTAAACACCTTCAACAAGCGCTTGAACATGCTAGAAGGCAACACGTTGGATATGAAAGAAGGCATTCGTAGGATGGAGGACCAGCAGAGACACCTCAGCACCCAGTTAATGAAGCTTATTGCCATTCATTCACTCCAAGATAAGGATAAAAAGATAACAGAGCTGGAGAAAAGCTATACAGACATGGACGTGCGACTTAAAAGACTAGAGGGAAGGCTGGAGATTCTTATAGATGGCTTCACAGCCCTCGCTCAAGAGATGAACAAGATGAAACGTGCAAGACACGTCTCCCGATGGCCCCAAGAAAAGAGGTTTCTGCCTCCATTCAGCACAGTCACAGCTATCCCGCTGCATTCAAGTCCTCAGTCTGTGATCAGAGCTAAACCCACTGAATCACCAGTCGTTGAGAAAGCAACAGTTCCCCAAAGCATACCTACCCCAAGTGTAGTTTTAACGAAGAAAAACCATCTCTCAGTCAGTCAGAGAAACAAGAAAAATAAATCAGAGATAACCACTACTACCAGATCCATAGCAGTAACAAAATCAGCCAAAAGTCATGTTTCATCCAAGCAGACAAACAAGCCAAAGACCCCCCATGGTAAGAAAAAGCCTGGTCCAAAGTCTACATTGGAAACTCCAATTAAGCCTCAAACCAAAAGGCCAAAGGAGAGTGGCTCATCTGTGACCTCCAAACATATTTCACAGCCAAGGCAAACAAAGTCCAGGAAAACTAAACAAGAGGCAGCCATCACTAAATTTCAACTTGAGCCCCCAGCTCACAAATCAAAGCCTCCAGCTACCCCTCAGCTGCACAAACAGTCTGACCGGGCCAAAAAAAATGACTCTATGTCGCTTATCAAAAATACTAGACGTAACAAGGGTGTACGATCAGATGCACCTGTTCAAAGAAAGCCTAAAGGCAGTTCAAAGAAATCGCCAGAGCCTCCCAGGGGAAACTCAAAGCAAAATGTGAAAAGGGCTAAAGATACAGCTAAGAAAGCAACCACAGGCAGACAGCGAACAAAAACTACCACTGTCAGGAGGACCGTAACTACCAGAAAAAGGATGAGTAACTCCAACGGCAAAGCTTCACCAGCAAAGACTGTCACGGAAGTAGATGATAAAGTCAGACCTCCCATTAAACATAAAACAACCAAGAAAAAGGAACCCAAGAAGAAAGCAAACTCAAAATCTGGTGTTGTGGATCTGCTGAAGCTCCTAAATGGAGATCACAAGTCTTCAAAACCGAGGAAGAATCAGGAGAGTTTTCTTCATATTGTTTTAGGAAAAGTTGCTATTCCCATAAAAATCATCCCCGATGACTGAACAGCTGAACTATATTCTATGGTTTTTCCTAAACTGTAATCCTGGACCTCAAATAATCCGTATATTCAGGTCCTCACTGCTTGAATAGTTTGTGATGAAGGGGTTTTATTTTTACTGTGGTTGTAGAAGGACACAGGCCTGTTCTTATATGTATATAGGATGTTTACATAACAGGGTAACAAACCATGTATAGCAAAAATATGAAGAAATGGCTAAGTATTCTTTTTTACTGGTTGGGTCTGATTTTTGTTTTTACTCAACTACCTCAGGTTTTGCTTTTGTTGATCATTTCTTTATTTTCTTGAACCAGCCTTATTTATTGCACAACAATGTGTCTGACTAAATAGTTTGAGGATAAGGATTTTTTGTAGCTTTAGCAGCATTGCGTAACATCTCATCCAGGAATTAGCTTAATTTGACATATATTAAATGTTTTTTTGGGCCAGTGTACAGCTTTTGGGCTGTATTGATGCTTTGTGTGGGCCTCATTTCACAGAAATTAGCTTATGCAACTTTAGAAGGTTGGTTTAGGCTCTCAGTGAGTCATGAGAGGTGCTGTACAGCAGACTGAGCTCCGATAAAAATTAGGACTAAGCTATAAGTTGTTGATAGACAAATATGACACTTACCTGATCATTGTTTGGTTTTCCGACATGGGGTTAAATCTATAGGGGTGAATGTGGCCTTGAATTTATAGCTAACTCCATAACTTCTTTCTTAAATCTGCTAGTCTAAATTGGTCTGCGGTCAGATTTCAAAACCCCATAGTTGACTGGTTAACAGTGCAGTGCAGACATTAGCACCCCCACTGGGGTGCTTTAAAAAGTTATTAAAGCGGTGTTACTGTTAGTACTATCACCTAAGCATTGTTTGCTTTAATAATAGAAAAAATGAAGATGGGAAATTTGTTTTCCACATTTGCATTAACATTTTTGACTCTTTAACATCTTATGTGGGTTAGTTGCTGTTTTAAATTCAATGCAGAAAAAAACATCATATACATACATACATACATCATTGAAAGCATTTGGGGGGGTGATGCATTGTAAAACAGTTATTGAGAATATTTTGATGAACCCTGGTTGAGTTCAAGAAAGTTAAAGAGTTTATGTCCAAGCCAGGAATTGGATATATTTTTAACTAATTTCAAAAAGAGAAACGTATGTAGATTTATTACACATAGATTAATATTATAGTCCTTTATTTATTGCATTTTTATCATTATGACTTATAGATTATAACTTAAAATTCAGTGTCAGTGACCCTGTAGTTTTTAGCTGTACTTTTTTATCGACACCTATGTTGCCTACAGGAAAAAATATCATTTCTTAGTGACTCCCACTCATTGTCTTTTGTACCATCAAAGTTCAACATTTATGGTATGAAATTAAATGTTTGAAACATTTTCTTCACCATCATTGGATTTATTTAAATGCTAACCTATTAGCTTTGTTATGTATAAATGTGATGCTATCATCAAATGACATTGTGAGTGTTGACAGGGTATGTGACTGTATTGACAGCCTCCTTTTGTGTGGTTAATATGCAATGATGCTCTTTTGTTATTGTCTCTCAAAGAACTCCAGCCTTCACAATGTGTTTGGATGTACTCATATTGGTCTCTATGTTTATACTGATATCTGTAAATCCTAAACCCTGGGAAAATGCACAATGCAAACAACCATGTATAATGATGTAACCATCATTTAAACTCACAATGTAATCAACCTTTCTACCAATTCTGTTTTATGTGCAATGCATCAACTGATTGTATCCATTTATGCTCATGCCCCCTAGTGGCCATTCTGAGAGTGCCAGCTCCTTGTAAATTGAAACAGCCCTTCACTGGGTGCGTGTGCACCTACTAGATAGCAGTTTTTTTATGTGTACATATTTGTGCTAATTTCACTTATAGAGAACCTCTAAAACTTGACTTGATAAACTAAGAGAAATGTTATTAGAGAATATCTTTTCTTTACTAGTGAGATTGAAATTGTAAGGACCTGCCAAAAAGTACAGAGGTATTGCTAAAATATGCAAGATGCAAATGGTTTAGAATGCCAAACTGTGGATATACAGGCTGTTCTCATAGGGGATCTCTGCGTATCTGGTTATAGAAAGCGTTTTTAAACATGTGGGCTAAACTTCCCCTCTGTTTTTATAAGGAATGTATTCACCCAGACGGTTGAGTTTCAGGTCTTCAGGTTATCCTTTCAACCCCATGCCTAGGTTCCTCTGGCATAACAGCTCGGTTATAACGGCAGAGGAATGGAATACTCTAACATTAGCTTTGTATCAAATGCAGCCTTCCTGGTTGTCGTTTAAAATTCTACTCTCTCTCTTTAAGATGTGGCCTGACTGAGCTGCAGACAGGCCTCAAAATCTCTTAGAAGAAGTTTTCTCTGAAATATCTCTGCTTAATGTGGACTCACTAAATATTTGTTCTTTAAAAACATTTCATGCTAAAAGTAGCTAACTATTGGTTTTCTTCCACATTAACGTCCACAATGCAAGGAGTGTTAATCCCACTAACTGTAAGGACAACAAAATTATTTTGATATTTGGCAAAACCCATCAAGTCCTATTGACACCTTTGTTAAATACTCCAAAGCTTTCCTCCTCCTTATAAGTCCTTTTAAAAAGGTTGGTTATAATAAAGCTTATAACCAAGGGGGGGTAGAGCATCCGGAACCCTGCTCAAGAAAGAGTAGCACTACTTAGACATATATTTTATCCATTAAAAGTAAAAAGTAGGCAACCATGTATTTACTGAAGAGTAAAAAAGTATTTGGTAAGAAGTATTGAGTAACTAAATATAAGATCTGATTAATTTTTGAAAAAAATGTAATACAGAGAGACAAAAAATATTAACCTATTTACAAATTCTGGAAACTCTTTTCCACATACCTTTTTTTTTCTAGATACATTTTTACTAAACCAATACTTAGAGCAGCTAAATACTGCCAAAAGTATTTGGTAATCTGTTTATACATGCACAGGAAATTTTATGACAACCCGTTTTTCATCTTTGATGTATTCCCTACTCCCAGCACAGCAAATTGAACTAATCTTAGGGATTGTAGTGGGAATCATAGTTGGATAAAAAAAAAAAAAAAGAATTCAATGCTCCACTTTAGTTGTGTAGGTGTTTTATAAGTTTGACGTAAGGATTTTTGTAGATCAGTCAAGTTTCTATAAACTTTATCCAGATATGGAAGCAAATCACACACCCAAACAAAAAAGCTTGAACTCAAAACAAGAGGTCCCACTTGGACATAAATTGTAGGGCTGCATCTGTCTGGTGTATTTTTGGCCAATAAAGACAGTTTTGTTGTTTTTTTTTATTACTTACACAGGAACGTGTAGCCAGGTAAGAGTAGTTATAAATTCTATTAATATTGCTCAAGTAAAAAGTACAGAGAAGTGAAACTACCCATAAAAGTACCTTTTGTTCAAAAACTCATCAAGTTAATGTAACTGAGTAAATGTAACTAGTTATTACCCACCTCTGTTTATAACAAGGATAATGTTCATGAACATTGATTTTTAAAGCAGTTTTGCCTGCTGTTGACACCACTGGAAAAATATTTTAATATAACTTTGTTTTGATGTAACTATGACAGAAGCAAGTTTAGGTGCAGAAAACGAATCTAGTTCTATATTAGCATGCTATCATCACTGATTGTCATAGCAACAACTTGAAGTTGTTGAAACATAAGCTAGAATTGTTTTAACTGTGGAGGGATGCTGCTTTACCTTATGTACTTTTTTTTGGACTTGCATTTTTCATAAAGCCATATCCCTTTAAATGTATTTTCTTTCTTTTAGTGATGTAAATTTGTAAATGTATGAAACACGATAAAGTGCTAAATGAGCTGTGCCGGCTCAGGGGCTAGTTTTATTAGAGCTTCCCAAAGCAAGTTAATATCATGGAAAGCCCTGTTGGTTGGCTGTTGATCTGGGGACCTGCCAGAGTACAGGTGAGGTAAGCAAGACTGCAGCGCTTAAGGTAGCAGATTACGACTCGCTTTGCTTTGGTGGCAGGGCCAATGTTTGCTTGGGTTCTTGCTACATTACTTTCCTGCATCACAGTATAATTTGATGGGGGTTTTTTTCTGCATCCTAAACATCTTGACCTTCAGCTGCTTAGTTCTGCTTTATTTTCCGGGGCGCGTCCTTCACCCACACACTGTAGTTTAGTGATCATTCAGCTACTTTTCTGCCTTCATACAAATCCTTCTCTGTGTGATCTTGTGAACGGATGTTGTTTTTTTTTCTGTTTGAGTTGTGCGTTCACATGAGAGATGGAGTCAACATATGAGAAATGTTGAATGTTTTAGTCACGCCCGTGCTTCATCCATCTCCAGGGCTGCTTTCATCTTTTGTTGTTGTTTGAATGTCAGACAATATGGTGAAATTCTTGGTATCTATAACTTGAGGGTGACCGAACATACATTAGGACTACTGTCAATGGTAGATCTATGCATTTTTATTGGTGAAATTAGCATTATTACAAAGCACCCCCACCTAAACCAACTCTGCATTCCACATCCAAACCCTTCCCTTTTTCCACATTATTGGCTTTCCCTATAATAACATTTTGACTTCAATAATAGGTCTGTTTTGATTGAATTGTCTCTTTAACACATTTTATTTTTTATTTCAGGTGTGCCTCAGGATACACTGGCAACCCGCTGCGGGGGGAGAGATGTGTGTTTGACAATATAGTCAATGGTAAGCCCTTTGTTTTGGCCCCTTATGTTCCTAAATTATTTTAAGTCGCAATGAAAGCTAAATAGGAAACTTTTTTAGTAAAACTATATTGTCTTTTGTACGAACAAATGGTGCTATATTACTCTGGAGTGAAGTTAAAAAAACAAGTGTTTTTAGATAACCTGGCTAGTCTATATGCCATATATGCTCCGTATCAGTCTGGAAAGGAGCTGGTAGAGCCTGAATTTAAAGGCAGAACTAACAGAGTCAGCGGCAATCGTTTATACCCAGACAAGTACAGATGTTTCTTACAAATGTTTAAAGAAAAGCTCTTACAGCAGCCAGTTGTCTAAATATGAAAAACAAATCCAGCTTATTTCGGACATACTAAAGGGCATCGATAAGATATCAATCCGTTGCTGCTGCAATCTTTACTGTTATGGTTACAGAAAGCTGTTGCTGCATCATGGGTAATTCTGAGGCAAACATACGCTCCCCCTTCCTGCTCTCTGGTTGGTCCGGTCCATCTTAGACCCTAGATTCTGTGCTTTACGTCCGTGTTAGTCAGTCTAGCTTGCCCACCTGGTTTTTAGTCCCCATTTTATCCCAGAATCGAATCGACTGCAACCAACTTTTTCTGATGTCACAGAACCCGTTAATAGAAAGTATCCAGGTTGTGCTTTATTCAATCTGTATAAGAGGAGATACCTGTAAACGGTTCTAAGATTTGTTAGCGAAGATTAGAGAACAAGCATCATCACAAAGATGAAGAAAGTTAACGGACAGGTTATGGATAAAGATCTGGGCAGGTCTGCTTAGATTATGAGTCCATCGCTGTGAGTTAAAGGAAAGATGAATGACGTCAGGCTCTCACTGAATGCAGTGCTGGGAAAAAAGTCCCAGTGAATTTCAAAATAAAAATTCAACTCCCCAACCTACACTAATTTGACTAGCAAAAACAAAAAAACCAAACAGAAACAGACGGGCTATTTGGCGATGATGAGGAAAGTTTTGTCCAGTAACTCCTGGAAAGGATGTGAACCCAGATGAACTGTTTTCTTCCTGAGCGCCATGTCTGCAGCTGGAGCCGCAGCAGGGTCAGCCTGATCGCAGCGTAACATATTAGTGGCTTTCTGCAGCACACCGTGTTCAGAGTAAGCCTGACGTAAAGCCTCACAGAGGGCGATCTTAAAAGAAAACCGATTGGATGAGACTTGGGTTTGAGTTTCGTCCCTCAGCTAAAAATAGAACTACAGTCAAACATATTCATGTAGTTACATGGCCTAGTCAAAGTCCAGATCTAAATCCCTGCAAATTTTTCTACATTATATTGACATAAGATTAAAAAAAATTAACCGGAAAGATTTTTAGATTTGTGTTTAACACTAAAAAAAGTAGAAAACTGAGTATTTTTTACATTTTGATGAATTTCTTTTTCTTTTTTTTTTTCAGATAAAATCCCAATAAAGCAAATTTAAAACTAATGGCTTTAATAGGGCTGGATGTTAAAAAGCTCAATGGGTGTGAATACTTTTGTATGATATTATAGATTTAACAAAGGGGATGCTTTCATAAACCATATTATTTGCCATCTTTCTTCCAGGGAACTGCTATAGCTGTGACCAGAGAGGTAGCGAAGGCTGCTATGGTGGTGTGTGCCAGTGCAAGGTGACTGGAACTTATAACTGCAGATCATTGGTTTGGAAAAAATCATTCTTGAATTCCTTCGCTTAATTTGACTGGTTGTAATTTTAACAGATGAATGTGGAGGGTCCATACTGCTCCACCTGTAAGCCTGGAACCTTTAATCTCAGCCAGACAAACAAAGATGGCTGCTTGTCCTGTTTCTGTATGGGTGTCACCACGCAGTGCTCCAGCTCCACGTACTACAGAGATGTGGTGAGTTAGTTTAACTTGTACTTAACTATAAATCATCCAATCTATCCCAGGGTTGTACGCTAACCTGAACTCCATCTCAAATTCTGCAGGCTTTAATGGGTAAAACTCCTAGAACTCAAAAACTCGTTTAACAGGAGAATGCTTCTTTGCTTTTGCAAAGACCTATTTGAACAAACAACACCTTTTGTCTGCAGATCTACTCCGTTTTTACTCCAGGAAACTTCCAAGGATTTGCTCTGGTGAACCGTCAGAGAACCAGTCGTGTTTCCACAGGTTTCACTGTGGAGATTTCCACTGAAGGCACTCAGCTGTCCTATAGCAACTTCAACTACCTGGGACAGGGGCCATACTACTGGCAGCTTCCAGATGCTTACAAAGAAGACAAGGTCAGTGGCCATAAAGAGGGAACAGCAGTGAGATCAGAGCGAAGATAAGATGGAGATAGTAGCGGTGCTGTTACACGGGACTGTGCAGCACATCTGAAACTTGTAGACCGCTTATTTCCCTGCTCTCCTTTATGTTGCTCTCTTTTCATGTTGTGCACACTCATGCAAACTGCTTTTTTTCAATCTCTGTGTTTCTATGCCTCCATTTCTGCATCTTTCTGGCTGCTAAATGTTCGCCGTTCTTACTACACTATGTGTGAAATCATAACTTTGGTCTCCATTTTTTTTTTTTTACCTTCCTTTTGTTTTCTGTAGAAAACTCGGTACTGGTCTCGTGTCAGACGAGCCGATCAGGTAGAGTGGCAACAAGGAATGGTTCTGGTGTTGTCATGAAATCCAGTATCGTATCAAAAGCTTTTCATCCCTAACTGTTAACTCTTATGGATTTTCTGATGCCTGTTATTTTGGCGTATGGATCAGATGGCTTGTAAATAAACAGAGTGAGCATGAAGCCAGTGAACCTGCATATCCCACCAGCTTTCTGCATCGCATCACATGAGCCGTGTAACTGGATTGATCATTAATGGTCCATTTAAGAGCTTCATAAAGTTTAACTTTCCCTCCGTAACGCTGACACAACACTGGCAAATACCATGAGTTTAGTGAAACAGAGAGTGATCAAAGGGCTTCCTCCATCTACACCAATAGACTGACTCGTTCTTACCAGAGGAGCAACTAAGGAAGGATGCTTCTGTTTGGGACATAATGGCCATCGAACGTAAAGCCAACCAAAGGTCCAAAAGAGACAGCCAGGTATTTGGTTTAAGCTGCAATGTAGTGCTGACCTTCTAACACGCCTGATCAGATAACAGCACCCTACATACGGGATATCTTTGGTAGAGATGTTTAAAGAAATTCATCATTTGATGCAGCGAGATAAATATTTGAAAAAAAGGCCAACCTTTAATTCATCTTGATTCATTTAAAGGGGAAAAAAATCCCCTTTGAGGAAGAAATGTCTAAAAGGGTCTGTCGCAGTTTTCAGCCTCTTCAGCGAGGAATGAAGTAAGAATTCAGCCAAAAGGGCACATGTGTAATAAATACTAATTTAAGAAGTGTTATTTTAAACACACGCGTGTAAACTACTCTACAGACACATTTTATGTATGAAGATTCAACAACACGTCCTTATGGAGAAAGTTAGGAGGCCAACTGACTCCTGTCTGGAATGGATGTTGGATGGTTGAACTTTGGGTCCAAATGAGACGTGTCTGGGTTCGGATCCTCATAAATGAGCTGTGTAACATGTCTGTCGTGTGAAAAAGACGACCACATATTTCGTTGATTGACCACATTTCCAACCACATATCAAAGTTAAAAACAAAAGCTCTCTGTTACCTCGCTGGGAGGGATAGAACTTAAAGGGAGAGGATATGCTCGGTGTTTGGGGTGGCTATGTGTACGGGGTAAAGGCATGGAAAGTTGTTTGTCACAGCTTCAACGGTTTTAAACGTTTATATTTCTGTTCTGATGTAGATTTGTGGGCAGCTTTAGGAAGGTGTCTATTGTCATTGCAATCACTTCCTGCCTTGGGAATATACACCGACTTTCTTTGAACATCTTTTTTTCTTTCTCATTTTATGGAGTAGCTAAGAACAAGGACCCTCGGATTTGCTACATATTCAAATCTCACAGAAACAAGAGGCTCATTTTAGGACTTGGACCACCCTAATAAAAGTAAGATATAAATTTAGAATATTTTTATTTAAAATATTTTTTTTAGGAGGGATTTTATTTATTAACTGTTTTTAATAGTATTTTATTTAAATAGTTATCTTATAATGGGTATGAAACTGAATAAATTAAAGGTTGGATTTTTCAAGGAATATCTTTTTAATTGAATGATTTTTACCATCAAAAAGTGTTTTTAAAAGTTGTAGGTGATTATCCCTGGAAGTATGGGGGGGCGCTGTAATCGGCACAGGCAGAAGCACAGTTTTAGGCGTAACTGCATGTGTTTAATTAAATAGTTGTAGATGTTGAGGAAGGTTGGTCTAGTCTATAGAGACCTTGCTCCTGTGACACAGCATGCTTATTTTCTCAGTGTGTTGCACATCTGAGGTAGAACTAAAACCTAACATCCATCTGTTTCCTTCTCACCTCCCTCACTATTACCTCTCCACTCTGTTTCTGGTGCCCTGCTTCCTCAGAAGGATGTGAAAAAACTGGACGATGAGGTCTGGGCATTTCTGTCTAACTTCTCCAATGGTCGAGATGATTTCCCTCCATTTCTCCCCCCTTCTAAATCATCATCATTTTCTTCATCCCGGGTCCCGACTTCCTCTTCCTCTCAATGGTCTTTACATAACCCGAGCCTCCCTTCTCCTGCATCCGGTGTTTCTTCCTCTGTTAGACCAACCCGGCCTCAGTCTTACTCTCCTGGCCACGCCCCTCGTCTGCAGGTATTCTCCTTCAGTCAGCCAGAGCTGTGATGTCAGGGTTTTAAACCTTTGGGTTAATTGCGTTTTATTGGTGACCTTTTTTTTTCCTTTTTGGGGTCTGGTTGTGCTGTAAATGAACAGAGCAAGAACACTGTAAGCAAGACCTCTGGGACTCTGGAAGGCAGCAGCAAGGTAGACAAGAACAAGAAAGCGTGAAATAATTCGCACTTCTCAGTATTTAAATAAAAAAACAAACAAAACAGCAATGCTTCAAAACTTAGAAGTAGGAGTTTGACAACAAAAGAGGTTAAAAATGTTGAGAAATGAATGAATCAGATGACAATTAATGATTTTAAACATTATAGGAGAAGAGAGAGTTAGTCTGAAAAGTTCAAAAGGTAGGAAGTAGGGATGCAAGTTATCGATTAATAGAATAATCTAAAGTTGATTGATATATTCTATTGACAAACAATTAATTGATATGCAGTCATTTTCTTAGCAATCTAAATTCTCTGATATCAAGGTGAACTTTCCATAACAGGAAGGGCTAAAGATTTTTTTACAGTATGCCAAATAAACAAATAGGACTTTGTTATTTTTAAGAACTGATTGTGCCAACTGTATGAAATACTGACTGAATAAACAAAAAATCTCTTCTTTACAGTATTAAACTTATAAGATACAACAAATCGGGAACCTATCACATCATTATATTGAAAGATGCTGAATTAAAATGGGAAACACTAATTTCCATTTTGCAGATTGGGACATCTCTTCTTACCCGAGCCTGTTGCTGCTGCAGAGCGTACCGTGGTCTGTCACTATACTGTCGCTGGCTTTAAGCCGCCTCTTAACTCAGGCATGCTAAACTGTAGGAGAAGCTGTTCTTTTCAGTTAGGGATCTTTGTGACTCATCCAAAATGTTTTCTACATTAAAACCACTTTTATAACCTTTTGCCATACATGTCAGACTCTCCCCCTGCCTTCCTTACCTGCTTCTCAGCCTGCTTACAATTTGTCCTCCCTGCCTTTCTGTCTATGGCTGATTCCCTGATGCCTTTTCTGTCATCTTTGCCCTGTCAGTACGCTCTGGTCTACAAAGGTTTCAGCTCGCAGCAGGACGATGTGCTCTACTGGCAGCTCCCTGAGCAGTTCAAAGGGGATAAGGTAACTTAAAATGGTATTAGGGATGGTTCAGCCAAGCCTTGGAGAATTTGTACAATCAACACCATCAATATCCTCCATTCTCCCTGCTCCATCGCTCCAGTTCTTCTGTTTCACTTTTTACGTTTTCTATTACAGGAATAAAAAACATGAGCAGTCTTCACCTAACAAAATGATTTTTTTTTTTGTCTTGTGAATGTGCCATATAACACCTAAAATGAAAAAAAGATTTAACAGACCCTGGGTACATACCAGAGGTCATCTGTTATAATGAAGCTGCATACGTTAATATTATTCAGAAATTTCAAAATAAAATTTAGATCTGTGAGAATTCAACATTGGGTACTGAACTGGTGTTTAGGACTTTGCTGTTAAAGGCAGGGAACCTGGAAAACTGCTGAGTTTTATTGAACAGTTTTTAGTGTCTGGATAAAGAAAATAGAAAATGAAAAATAAAAATACAATTTTTTCCAAATGTCACGTTTACGACCCGATCCATGTCATCAGCTCATCTGCAGATGTGCAACAAAAATTACTTTCTTTTCTGTCTAATCTTAATAAGCTTATTTTTTTTCCCAAAAAATAACATTCTTCCTTTTTTTTTACTCATCTGTACCCAATCTGTCCCAGACATGGGATCCTATGCTAAAACTTTTCAGCTTTGGATTTATACATAATATAATGTTATTTTGAGTTTTATGTTTGCCTTTCGTTGTACTTTAATGGAATATAGTGCATAATCTAAAGAGAGACACAACTAAAACACAGATAAAAATTATAATTATATTTTGTCCGATGATGACGTCAGACAAGCAATTTATTGGAGAGAATAAAAATCTATTCTCAGAATTAATCTAATTCTCTCAGAAAAGTTTTTTAAATATTTTTTTAAAACATGTAGAGCAACATTCCATCCATGTAGAGCAACATTCCATCCATCCATCCATCCATCCATCCATCCATCCATCCATCCATCCATCCATCCATGCATCCATCCATCCATCCAT
>JAUZNJ010056051.1:13886-29040 GCA_034780135.1 Jordanella pulchra | reverse complement strand
CGATTCATCAGTAAAACCGATTCATCAGTATAATCGATTCATCAGTAAAACCGATTCATCAGTATAATCGATTCATCAGTAAAAGCGATTCATCAGTAAAACCGATTCATCAGTAAAACCGATTCATCAGTAAAACCGATTCATCAGTAAAAGCGATTCATCAGTAAAAGCGATTCATCAGTAAAATCGATTCATCAAAATTTTGTTTGAGATTCATATTTTCTTTAAATCCAGATTTGTTTCCATGAATCCCCCCCTTCTTCCGTCTTCCGTTGCACCGAGTCACATAACTGCATCATTTTTTGTTCTTAGATGTCGGCTCATAGCTGATAAAACGAGCTCACTGAGTGATTCTAACAGCTCCAAACGTTTAGTTTTTATTGTTAAATATTTGTCACAGCTTGAGTTTTATTGCTCTTTAAATAAAAGTCATCTCTGCGATGGAATAATTCAAAAACCAGCTTCTGAAGGCCATATATGTTATTTTTATTTTGCAACTTGACTGAGAGAAAAAAACATGATTTATCAGATTTGGTTGGAAAAAAACAAACTGTGGATTAGACTTTGAAGCCATATTGCTGACGTCTGAACGTCTGAGGATGAGGAGGCTGCATGAAGGCCCTGCTCTGCTCTCGGTGTTGTTGCTGCTCTGGATGGGATAGTGACCTCAGTTTGATATTAGCATTAACTTCCTGTGGTCTTAGATGTCCTGTGGTGGAAAGTTGAATCTTGAAGATAAACGGTGGAGAACATCCCGCTGTTCCACCTGTATTGATCACCTTCCGTTCTGATCTCCGTTTTCTTCTCCTGCAGGAGGAGCTGCAGCAGTTTGCCAGTCGCCGCTCGGAGCTCTGTCTGCCCAGCAGCTTTAGGGCGTGTAACCTGCAGGGGGCGCTGGACCTCCTGAAGGAGGTGGAACAGAGAGAGCGGGCTCCACCTACTCGCCCTGGTTCAGCAGCTTCCAAAAGGCTGCTGCCTAAAATGACTCCGACTATCAGCAGTAAGACAGAAACCGGGTTCTGATAAAATGAACCTGGTTCTTTGTCATGATGGTCATTTTTGGTTCTGGTTCTGGTCAGGTCACGCTTTCCCTTTACTGCCTGCTGACACCGCCTGGCTGTTCGCCACGCGGCCGGTCTTCCTGTACCCTGAACTACTTCCTGTGTGCAGCTTGGACCCCGCCTTACACGGCAAACAGCAGCGCAGACTTTACACAGCAGGAGAGGACGGGTAGGGTCACAGAGTGGGTCCGAGTGGGAACCAGCTACTGATCAAAAGATGAGAGCTTCTGTTTGCCCAACAGTTAAAACTGTAGATGTTTTCACCAACTGACCTTCTTCCCATGATGCCTTGCTGCAGGCTGATTGCTCTGGGTCTGAAGCACTTTGAAGGGACGGTTCAGTCCGATCAACTGATCAGCTCCTACCTGGTCTGTAAAAGTCGACAGAACATCAGGAAACGCATCCAAGAGATGAGCGGCCCGAGAGCCCCGCAGGACAGCGTGATTAAGGTGAGCAGCTGCTCCATGAGGTCAGGAGAGGATTTCATCAGAGACGCCTTAAGATCCCACCTCTAGGGAAGGTCGAGTTTAGTGTCAGTGGGTGACTTTACATCAGAGACCATAAGATTATATGAGGAGCTTCCCAAAGGTCCTTTTTAAAGTTACCATTCAGCTACAGTGAATCCAGCTAGAAAGCAGCAACCAGGCTGTAAATCTGGATGTAGTGATGAACTCAAAAGACAGGAAGAAAGTGGACCTTCTATCACCTGAAGAACATCTCCAGCATTAAAAGACTGATGATGATAAACTACTTCCTGCTTCGTTCGTCTTTAGTAGAACGGATCCCTGCAGCGGTTCTCTACAGGTGGATCAGACGGCTGATCCAGAACGCTGCTGCCTGCATCCTCACTAGAACCAAGAAAGTAGAGAACATCAGCCCAGTTCTACAGACCTTCCACTGGATCTCAGAGAACAGACTTTAAAATCCTCCAAAATACATCGCAGACTGGCTGGCAGGGGATCAACAGCCAGACCACTCGGGTCTACTGGATCAGAACCAGAGCTAAACGGATAGAAGCAGCTTTTAGTTTTAATGCTGCAATAATTTGGAATAACGTTCCAAAAAACTAAAAGAGCGGAAACTCTAGTTTGCTTTAAATGAAGATTGAAGATGTTTTTGTTTAGAAGCCTCGTCCTCAACTCTTCAAACATTAATAGTTTTAAGTCTTTAGTCTAATTTCAGGTTTTTCCTTTGAATTTTGTGCCCCTTTAATTTGCTCTGTCTGGTTTCAGATGTTTACGACCCAGGGAGCCGTTCCTCCTCTGCCTGTGGCCTGCAGCACAGTTGATCCAGAAGACCAGCGCCCCCCAGTGGACAGAGATGCCTCCACTATGCCAAAATGGCTGAAGGTCAGAGAATCTCCAGCGTTTCGTTAAACTCTTGATGTCTGTTTGGCTTCTGAGCCGCGGTGTTTCCACCTGTAGAACAGTCAGCCAATCATCCATAAGACCCGTCTGGACGGCAGCCGTTACCCCCCCTCCCTCCCCCCGGGCTGCACCCTCCGGCTCCACCCCTCTTATTTAAGTAAATGCCAGGTGCCTCGGCGTGACCACAGACGCCTCTTCACCCTGGCCCACAACGCCGCTCTGCTTCCTCTCGCCAAAGCCCCAACGGACCAACCGCCGGAGCAGCAGCCAATCAGCCGTCTCGCTCCTCCCGCTGTTGATTTGCCGTCAGTTTCCCCGCCTGCCTGCAGGGCTGTCCCACTGGCCGCTGTTCATCCAAGCCCCTCCCTCCCCACGCCTCACGACGACCTGGGGTTCGGCCTTCCTGTTGAACAGAAGTCTACAACCCCCATAATGCCTTGCTCAGCAGCGTCACAGAAGCCCGGCTACTTTCTTCTCCAGATGGTTTGGACGCCTCCAGCTTCCTGTTCTCCTACTTTGTCCCATCATGCCGTGGGGCCAGAGATGCTCGGTGCGGTCAGTCAGGAACAACCGAAGGCGACAAAGAGTCGGAGCCCCCCACCCGAAGACGACACGAAGGTGGAGGACAGCTCTCCTTCGACGCTCAGTCCCTTCTCCTCCAGTGCCGGAGACAAGGAGGAGGAGGACTGGGCCGTGATGGGGGTCGATCTAAAAGGAGGCGGCGAAGGAAATGCAGCGGGAAGCGAACTGGGAAGGACGCAAGATGGCGGCGACCAGGAAAAGGAGGACACCGACGGCGAGGAGGAGGAGCAGGGGGGCGATGAGGACGAAGGAGGAAGAGAGGACAGGGGAGGAGAGAGAGAGGAAGACAGAGACAAGGATCGCCGCGGTGACGACGAGGATGATGAAGAGGACGACGACGAGGAAGAGGAGGAGGAAGACTTTGATGACCTAACACAAGATGAAGACGAAGAGGAAGTGATGTCGTCGGCCTCAGAGGAGTCCGTGCTGTCGGTTCCAGAGCTGCAGGTAAATAAGTCGCCGGGTGGTCGATGATGTCATCCGCCACAGTGTTGTCATGACTACAGCCAGCCTCTCCTGCAGGAGACGATGAAGCAGCTGACGTGGTTAGCAGCCGAGCGGCGGCTCTGCGACGCCGACTCTGAGGACGACCAGTCTCCAACCTCACAGGAAGACGAAGACGAGGAAGACGATGAGGCTAAGGGGGAGGAGCCAGAAGAGGGGCGGGGCTTCAAGGCCGATGGAGACAAAGAGCTGCCGTCTGGAGAGAAGACGCCTAGAGGACGCAGGTGTTCAGGACGAGGACGAGGTGCGATCCGTCCATAGGTCGTCTGAACTCAACGTCCACCTCGTCCTCATCGTCTCCTGTCCTCTCACAGGTCGCACTCGTCCCCTCCGGGGTTTGGCGAGGACGCGTCAGGAGCGTCTCAGCAAGGACGCCTCCCGGCTGCCTCTGCTGTACGACGAGAACCTCTTGGAGAACGACCCGCTGAGGGAGAGCAAAGACGCAGCGTTTGCTCAGAGCTACCTGAACCGGGTGAATGTCCTGAACGTCCCCCGCTGCGGGACCAGAACCCGCGTTTCCTTTCTGATGTCTCAGCCGCTTTAAAGGTCACAGCAGAAAAAAACTCAAGATCAGACTCAGTCCAGGGCTCATCATCAGTGCGCTCACCAGGGAGTTAAACCATGTTAATCTTTAATTTGCTTATTCCAGTAAAGAAAAAGCTTTTAGCCTAATTATGTTTTTTTATTTGGCTGTAATATTTCCTCCCTGATGCTCTTTGCGTTTGTTAGGATCTGGACTTCTTTCTCCATGCTGTCCTGGTAGGAGGCTCTGAGGAGGATTCACTAGACCTTGGAGTTTCTGTAGATCAGTTTATTTATGATATCTGTTGATTGATTGTCTGAGGAGGAGTGTTTAGATTATCAATCATAAGTCTGGACTTTACTCCGATTCAGATGCTGCTGTGTGACTTTAAACAGACGATCATGATGGAATACACTCCGGTCTGTCTGAATCTACACAGCAGAGCGGATCTACATTACTCAGCAGTGACGTTATAATATAGGGGCTGAATACTTTATCACACAAAGCTGGTTTGGTAAGGACAGATTACTTTTTCTTTAATGAATGAATTTAGTTTTTTCTCAGTTGATCTTATCCCAAAATAAAAACAGTCTGAAACATTTAAGTGGCACAAAAAATCCAAACAAGAATGAACCTGTGAGGGTGTGAATACTTTTCAGAGCTCGGCATATGAACAGGTGAAGATTGTTCATCTAGTTATGGCCTTCATCCAGACGTGAAGGTTCGGTGTCAGCTGGTGTCGCCACCTGCAGGCTGCAGTCTGGATCTGCATCACAGCAAAGAAATTTATCTTTCTGTCAAAACTTTACTGTTCATTTAATGAAAAACTTGAAAAAGATATTATTTCTTCTATAACAAACTGTAACTATTGTTTAGGTCATGTCACTCAAAGGTCACTCAAACTCTGGTAAATTTAGTCGCAGTTTATCAAAGTGAAAATGTTTGGGGTTTAGAAACCAGAACCTTGTAGAACCTGAAGGTTTGTTCACTGGGAACTCTGTGTCTTCAGGTGCGAGAGGCTCTCCAAGGTGCGCCGGAGCAGGTGCAGGAGTTTGTTTCTCTGCTCAACAAGTTTGAACAGGTGGGGGAGGGACAGGAAGTGACGCAGCTGTTCAGGAAGCTGCGCTGCATCCTGGGAGATCATACCGACCTGCTGCGGGACTTTGCTGCTTTCCTGCTTCCTGAGCAGGCGCTGCTGTGTGGACTGGTAAGATTGAAGAGACAGTGTCCAACTACTTTGGCTTTTTATTTCTAAAAAAACAAGTATTGGTTCTATTAATACAAACAAAGTCTAATTAAAAAAGTTAGTGTTTCTAAAGCTCAAGATGAGACGTTTATAAATACGAGATTTTACACCAGCATAACTTTTACCAGGTGGAGACAAATCATGAGGGGGCGGGGCTTCCAAACAGACATGGAGGCATTTCAGTATCCATGTGTCACCATACGATCTATCCCAATATAAAACAATGATATATTGAGGTTTTTTAATCTTTTATTTTTGAACATTTCGTCTCCTTTTGGCATTGATAAATTACCTTTGGATTGAATAGAGTAGCTCTGAAAAACCTCATCATTAGATCTCGTTATTGTATTTAAATGTATTTAACATTTAATATCTATACCGCCATGTTTTGAATCCGTACCATCTGATGATATATCGGGATTTTTCACACAATCAATTTTATTTCACAGACGCATTTATTTTTCTTACACCCCTACATGTTAGCTTCCAATGTTTGTTAGCCTACAGTTTTTTTTTTTTTGAGCTTTTTACGGCACTAGTGGCTCGTTTTTCTGACAGTAGGCTGACAGGAAGGGGGGTATGAGAGAGGGGGGGGGACATGCGGGAAAGGACCACAAGCTGGATTTGAACCTGGGTCGCCCGCGTCGAGGACTAAGGCCTCCATACATGGGTCGTACGCACTAACCACTGCGCCACCTGCAGGCCCAGCCTACAGTTTTATTACCTGCATAAGACGATCCACCAGATAAAACTGCTTTGCTGTTTGTAATTCTTTAATTGCGCCACTAGATGGCAGTAAATCTGAAACCCTGGGGGATAAAATTAATTCTTTACTGCATTTTTACATTCTTTCCAAATTGTTGATGCTAAAAATGACAATAAATCAAAAATAATAAACATTTATTTAAAAAAGTAGCCAAATAAACTTTAAATTCTTAAATATTTTCTCATGTTTTGAATCTGGGATGTTTCCAGAAGTCAGAAAAGAGCTAAGTGCTCTATTTTAATGTTTTCCTCCCAAAAATGATTAAACATGAATTTAAACATTTTAAAGACGATATAAAGCAGCCTAGAAGATGTTGGGGTTAAGGATGAAAGAGTTAATAATTAAAAGTTAAACAGATTTAAAGATAATCGTTAAATGTTGAAGTAATATTTGTGACCTGAAACTGTTTGGAAGAAGTTTCCTTTCGTCAGCAGCTGTTCTGTTGTTCTTTGCTTATTTTTCCCTGATCTTCCTACAGATGTGGGATAGTTTTCAGATTCATGTGAACAAATCTGTTCTGATGTGTTTGGCTGCAGTTTGAGGAGCAGCAGGCGTTCGAGCGAAGCCGGCGGTTTCTTCGGCAATTGGAGATCAGTTTTGGAGATAATCCGTCACATTATCAGAAGATCATCAAAGCTCTGCAGACTGGGCCGGACCTGAGTCCATCCAACATCCAGGAGGTGCACTTTGATCAGCCGGTTCTGGTCCCATCTGGTTCCGCTGATCTGTGGTTAATTATGGTCTGTTTTCCTTCTTTCTCTTTTAGCTTAAAGCCCAGATGGCAACACTCCTCAAAGGCCACACCCACCTCCAAGCTGAATTCTGGGTATTTTTTGATGATCTCCGGCCGCCGCCGACTCGGCCCGAGCAGTTCGAAGAGGCTCATCTGCCAGAGGAAGGAGAAGGTGGAGAGGGAGGCATCCAGGCGCCAGGAGGAGGAGCCGGCGGCGGCTTTGAGGAAGTAACACTGCCGGACCTGGAGGAGGAAGAGGACGGACACAAGATTCGACCAATAGGGAGCCGGCGCCAGAGGAGGACGCTGGAGTCCCACCGAAGCTATAAGGTGCGATCAAAGCAGCCTGAACGTTTATGTCAGAGCTGCTCAGTTCTTCTCCTTCACTCCTGTTGTTTTTGTACCGAGGAATCTAGAGAACCGCTTGGCTTTAGTGGCTTCGCTGTTTGGGGGAAAATATTTTTAACAGGTTTTAAAGCGAAAAAGCTCACATCAAAATACCATCTGTGCTGTCAGCTCATCCAGATCATGATCCCACTGAAATATTCAGTTCTTGGCCGATTTCTCTCCAGCAGGTTTTGAGATTTTTAGCGTATGTAGATATTGAACGGTTACTGGTGGAGTAATTAGGGTCAAATCCATTGTCCAGCTTCTTACATAAAACCAGTGGAGTTTAACCCCTTTATATGTATTTTTCATAGCGTTATGCTAACCGTAGCAGAGACCACCGCTTGCATATAGTGTCTGTCTCACAGACGGCTCCTGCATCAGATTCTCTGATTGGTTGACGCTCAGCGTCGAGTTCAGATGTCCCAACGCCAGTGTCTACTGCTTCAGATAATCGATGCTTGAACACTCAAAACGCACCACAGGATGTCGAAACGCCCTTTGGTGTCCGTCATAGACTTACAGACGCCGCGATGCTCAGAAGTTGTTCTTTGGAAACGACCCTGAAGAGAAACAGAGAGAAACAGGATGAAACATCAATAAAAATCAAATCAGTTCGTTTAGAAAACTGCAGCTTATGTCGTCTGAAGCTTTTTATGGTGGACAGCTGCTTGCATTTTGAACCCATCTAACGACCATCAGCGCTCCCCAGGTGACCTCAGAGACACATTTTTCTTTCTTTTCCACTGGCAAAAAAAGCAGAGTCTGACCCCTGCTGGTAGCTGCGTAGCCGCCACGTGTCTAGTGACATCATCCGCTGGGTTAGTGTTTGATGATGTCACCAGTGCGACAGAAATCCAGAAAGTTGAGCAACATGTAAGGAAGCCTGGAGTTAGTCGCTGTGCTTTATTGTTTCTCTCCTTTATCTTTCTGAATCTCATCAGAGCTGCTCCATGTTTATCGAAGGTGAGCGGCGATGAAGACTGGCGCGGCGTGATGACATCCGCACGTTGGGCTCAAAGGAACCGATCCATTTGAAGGCGATTATAACCCGGGTCGCTTGTCGAGTCGTTTGACCTGGTTTTAAACGGGTCGCTGAGCCCTTCCCACTGCCACTGAAAGCCGTTTGTTCCTGGGTTCAAACGGCTTGATCGGCCAATGGGAAAAGAGTATTAGATCATCTGTATCCATGAAAATAACTACTTTAACTGCAAGAACTAATTTTAGTAGAATAGTAAATAATTATTCCATCAATTTATGAAATATTCATTAAAACTGTAAAGATTCAGTCTTGGTGGAAACATCCCTGATTTATGACCCAAGCTTATTTAGAGAGGACCGGTGCCCCCTAGTGGACAGAAATGAGCAGAGTTCAAATCAATAAAGGGGCTTCAAGGCTGCCTTGAGCAAAGCTGGTTTTAAACCAGTCAGTAACTGGTTACTGACTGAACCAGTCACTCGAGGAAAACTGATCTTTAGAAGACGATGAGACTTCAGCATCTATAAATGAGAAACATGAAGTTTATACTAAGGCTGTGTGTGTGCAGGGCTCTGATTGGTCCGATAAAGGCTGGTTCTGTCTCTGTCGTGATGCAAAGATCAGTCGACATCGAAGGAAAAGATGCTCTCGCTGCCATGGCAACAAGGTTTGAATTTTTATCACTATTTGTTAAAATTGAATGCAGTTTGTTGTTTTTTTGTCTCAAATCAAATGTAATATTGAAGAATAAAAAAACTGTCATGTTTGTTCTGTTGATGAAGATTTTAGATCGAACTGGTTCTAAACTGGTGGATCTTTATGGAGGGAAGTTTGTTCTATTATTTTCACATTTTGTAAATGGAAATTTAATAAAAAGTCGATCCAGAAATTAAACTTTTAAAAATTATTTAATTAAAAAAAAGCTTTGTAGTATTTTTGCCGTTTTCTTAAATATTCTTATATATATTTTTTCTACCTTTATTTTTTCAGAAACGTTATTTTTCAGATTGAGTTTTACGGATCACATTCACCCGACTTTGCATATGAAACGTTTGCAAGTCGAGGTTTTACTCTGTGACCAAAGTGGCTCCGCCATCGTTTCTCTGGTTATTTGTGGCTCTAAAAGACAGGAAACGGAAGTGAGTCAGAAATGCTCCATGTTGGTCGGATACAGTTGATGGCGTTACGTAGCATCATTGCAGCAGCATTATTGAGGCTTTTATTCGTTGATTATTCCTTTATTACGTCAGCTATGATGTTATCGAGATGATATTTTGGACGATACGATCTTAAAGGTCGAAGTAACAAGGTGAGAAAACAAGGTTTATTTACTTGAAAAATAACTGGTATTTGCTTGTAACAGTCTTAAATCTGGTCTTTATTTATTTTTAACGTTAACACGCTTTGAAAGCTTTTATAAGAGTGGAACAGGAATGTTTATCTTCTACTTTCCATTGTTTGTATGCATGTAGCTTTAATTGTTGAAGCTTCGTGCACCTTTTTGAACTTGTCCTGATCAGTAATGGAATAATTAGATGAAATCTGAGCCGTATTTTATGGCTTGTTTTCTCTGGATTTTAGCCAGACACACTTCCTGATGCTTAGTTATGAGGTTTGCCCACATTCACCTCTTCTGATTCTTGTCTTTGTCTGGTTTAAAACTTGTTTTTTCACCACTGGTCCTAAAAATACCCGATCATGCTGGTTGTTTTACGTGGAGCGGCGCTGCGGCCGACCTCTGTATCTGACCACCATGGCGCTGCAGCACATCGAACACGTCGTCATGTTGAAATCCATAAACAGGCCTTTAAGTGTGTATCTGTGCAAACAGGAAGTTTTCATTGGTTGCTTCAGTGTCTTTCAGTGAGTTCAGCTCCAATCCCTCCACAGCTCAACCTCCATTGATCTCAGCGCCCGGATGGGTTGCCCTGACCAACATGGCTGCCATGTGATCAGTGTGCCATCCAGCTCCAGAATGCCGTTGAAAGTGACCGTTGTTTGGTTTCCCCTCAGACCTCGGCGGGTTTACCCAGAGCTTTGAAGAGCTTGGATCCTCTCTACTCTCAGAGTCGCTCCAGCAGCGACAAGCAGCCGGACCTGAAGGCCGACGACGGCAGTCCGCATCCAGGTCAGTGAGCAGCGTCTCTGTTCACGCAGAACCTCAGCCAGGTGTGTTCCCACCTCACTGCTTGGCTCAACAGATCAGACCGCTGCATCGTGGGAAAGCTCCTTCCCACCGGCTGACGAAAAGGAGGAGGAAGAGGAGCAGCTAAATGGTGAAGAACTGGAGGGCCCCACAGTGAAGAGGAGGAGGGAGGAGGAGCTGCAGCCACAAACCGTCTGCGCCTCCGGTGACTCCTCCACCTTCATCACCTCTTCCTCCTCCCTGTCTTCTGCGGATGCTCCACCCGTCACCGACTCCTCTGCTCCTTCTCGGCCCAGCCCACCTCTCGACCTCCCTGTTTGCGCCAAGAATATTTCTCTGACTGCGAGTGGAGAGAAGGTGATCCTGTGGACGAGGTGGGTCTGCTCCTCCTTCACCCACGTCTTCTATGACCCCTCCTCCTCCTCCTCCCGGACTTCAGGGTTGTTCTTTAAATTTTCAGCCTTCATAAAATATCTTCAGAGCTTTTGTGATAATAGTTTAACTCTACAAATGGTTGAATGAACCCTTTGTCCTCTGTGGCGGCGGTGCAGGAATACGGTACAAAACCAAAGCTTTTTATTTTCAACTTATGACATTATTTTGCCACGGTTAGATTCATTACCTCATCGCTATTCGTCTTTCAAACAGCCCCTGGAAACAGAAATGTAGTTAATGGGATTGAAGGAGATCAGGATTTTACCACAAAAACATTACAGCTTTTGTCCACTGGGGGGAGACAAAATCGACCGAAACTTCAAAAGTTCCAGCAGGGAAGCAGCACTGGTGGTGCTCAGCTAACATCCGTCCAGAAATGTCCTGTTTACTGTGTTAACAGAGCAAAAAATAATATGGAAAACGTTTGTTGTGTCAGCAATAAGTTAAAAACCTTTGAATCAGTAAATAACTTTTCATTTGTGATCATAGACACGTTTTACTAAGTAAATAACCTTTTCTTCTTACATTCTTACAAAAGATGTTTTCTCTTTCAAAGATTGTTTGCTTATAAACAGTTTTCCAAATATCTGTAGTTTAATTCTTTATCTGTTCTGTTTGCTCCTGATCAATTAGCAGTAACACTTTTTCAATGAAAATTTTCCTGATATGATTTTTCATTAGCCTGCATTTGGCTAAAGGTGATTCTTTTAAAACAGAAAGATTCGTTCACAATGACTCGTAAACACTGATCAACAAACTTTATCTACTATAATCAAACTCATTTCACATATTTATACTACAGATCAGAATAATGAAAAACGGGTATTGTTCAAGGTGCAGCTAGCGAAAGGATCGGCTGTGTTTTCACGCTATGTTAGCCTGCTAGCCCAATGGCTGCTTCCATTATTTGTGGAGGAAATGGGCGGAGTTAAATTTTCCAGCTATGAGACCAACTCAATGAATACTTCCAGTAAGTTCATATCTAAGAACATCCTGAGATTATCGAACTCGGCAAACATAAAGGAAGTAGTGGGAAGCAGCAAACTTTGACTGGAATGAAGGAAAGAAGTGAACATTTTCCAAAAAGACCATTTGTTAGGTAATAATTCAATGCTGCTGCTGTTCTCGGTATCGGACCTCTGTTGGCCGATACTAAACTTCAAATATCGGTATCGGTATCAGTATCGTACGAGAACGAGGTGCATCCCTACTTTGAACCAAAAGGTTAAGAAGCTCTGGAGTTCCTGCAGTAAAATCATTCATCCTCTAGATTAATTCCTCCATCAGAGAACCAGAAATCTGTCTGATCAGCTAAGGCTCCGAGCTGAAGGCCACCGTTAGCTTACTTAGCTCTGGTGTTTAAGGGGAGCTCAGACTCACAGAAAGCGGCGCTCTGGGTCACATGACCCATTCAGAGTCTGATCCAACCCTCCCAGAGTGCTGAATATTGACCTGAAAAATCATTTCAAATTTACACTGTGGTTTAATGTCTTTTTAATATGCAAAATAAGATCAGGAGTCACTGGAGAGGATGATTGACGGACATGATTATGAAGATTTAGTGAAACTGACTGCAAACTGTTTAGCTGCACTGAGCGTGCTTCCTTTGAACTTAAGCCGCTGTCGATGACTGTTGATAAGTATGCAGGTCTGCAGGTAGGTATACTGAGAAACAGCCCACAGCGGCTGGTATCCTTTGTTCAGAGCAGCAGAAGGAAAATTAACACCCTGTTTTTCTTTAGGGAAGCAGATCGTGTCATATTGACAACGTGTCAGCAGGAAGGAGCCAATCAGCACACCTTTCAGGCCATTTCTAATCTGCTTGGTAACAAAACCCCCGATGAGGTGACTGGCTGCTCATTTTTACTCTGTTCTCTGATTGGACATTTATTTCTCAGTCTTTAAAACCTTTTTTCATTTTTCTTCAGGTATCTCAAAGGTTTCAGGATTTGATGCGTTTGTTTCGGACAGCAGCCCGTCACACCACCTCAGAGAATGAAGCTCCGCCCACCGATCCAACAGGAGGGGAAGCAGTAGACTGACCAATCAGAACAGGCGGGGCTTAAAAAACTTTAAGGAACAAATTGTAAATATCTAAATATTTTGCTTTTTTTTAATAAATATCCCTTTTTTGTAGCAATAAATGTGTTGTAACTTCCTGGTGTGAATCACTTTACTGTAGCCAATCACCCGTCAACAACTAAGAGAGGCAGCAACTTGATTAGTTACCTTTGACTCACACCGCTGTTGACTAAAGGGTACGAAATGATGATGATTAGTCAAAAAAACAGCAACCCTGAATCCATTGTTCAGACTCGCTCTGTGGCGTTGGCGTGCAGACGCCTCAGCCGTCCATAAATCTGGGGTGGAGGCCCGACCTGAAGAGATGCTGTGTGACTTCCTCCTTGATGGGATGAAACATTTAATACGTGCGTCATCTCCGGGTTCAGCCCCCCCCACCCCCGCTCCGGGGCTTTGACTTGCCAATATGGCGGATGTATTCACACTGAAACAGATGGAGATGAAGATACTTCTGAATCTTCTCCAAGTGAACATATTTCCACAGATCAGAAACAGGATCCAGTCGGTAAACAGGTCCTGCATCTGCTGCCCCTGATGTTCCACCCTGATGGAAAAGGTTTAGTGTTCTCAGGCCGCCGCCAGACAGCAAAGCTTTGACCTGTTTGGCTCCTGTCGGACCAAAGCTGATCCTTGGTTCAGATTTGGCTGAACGATCTGATAAAAATGTTTTTTATTCGTTAATAATAATCATCCAGTCTTCACTGTGAAAAATGAAAGCTTCAATCCTCTTATTGACCGACTTTTGATGTCAACTTTGAAGACTGTCCATCTTTAAATTAAAAAAACTATTGATGGCTTATCTGGCATTTATGGTTAGTATTCCAACAGCCAATAAGAAGAAGACGCTGTGGTCAGATAACCACATATTAAGCCTTTTGGCTCAGAAGACAAACCCTTTGTAACTACATCCTCCTGATGGCATCATCATACAGTCCTGATCACAACGTCCACCTGTGTGAGTTCACCTGCTAAAATGATATAAGCAGCAGTTGATGCTGATAATGGACGGAGCTTTATTAGCCAGGAGCGGAAGAGGTTTGCAAATCTGTGGATTCAAGTACATTACATTAAGTTCACTTTATCCCCAATCAAATGGAAAGGCTGAAAATGGAGGTTATATTATTGTAGAGCTATTAAAGAAAGTAGCTGATAGTGGTTCACATTTAATTGAATCTTTAGGATAAATAAAGTATGCTTGAATTGAATAGAATTCAGATCTTTATATTTGCTCAGTTTTCGAGCATCTCAATAACTGGAGTCTGGATTGTCACCTGAAGAAATGTTGAAACAGGAAGTTGTGAGAACGAAGATCATAAACAAAGAAAATGTTTGAAAAAAACAGCCTAGCAGCTTCTGCCTCTCACCAGCAATGACGCCGTCAGGACTGAAGATCATGCTCGATTAATGACTAAAGCTACTGTCTGCTCATCAGGAGGTAAGAACTGAGGAAAGAAAAACAGACAGATGATATTTCAGAGGAATACAATCTGCTTTCTCCATCTACTAATCTCACAAAAATACAAACCTTTCTAAAAAGACCAACCAGGTAGTTTTTAAAAAGTTACATTCCCATTGTTTATTATTTGTTGTCTTTTATTTTGAGTGGCTTAATTGTAAATGAACATGAGATGAATTCATTGTAAATGTATAGATTGATCTACTTAGGATATCATGACAATACTGTCAAAACCACCTTTGACCGCTAGGTGTCAGTATTGTTCTTGGTCAGACGGTGAAGCTAGAATATATAAAAGTAAAATGAAATGTTTAAAGGAATGAAAGATGTAAACAAAATTAAAGCGACGTCCAATTAAGAAGTAGATTAATTACAAAAGCTACAAGATGTATAAATGTACAGAGTGTTGTGTCTAAGTTAAAAATGAATATTGATAAATCTGTTGTTTCCGCTAGAAAATGAACATGACCATTTATGACGTAATGCCAGTTCATGACAAAGTCACATGTCTTGTAAGATGAACAGGTCCTCTGCAAA
The DNA here is from genome assembly GCA_034780135.1 of Jordanella pulchra. Classification (NCBI taxonomy): domain Eukaryota; kingdom Metazoa; phylum Chordata; class Actinopteri; order Cyprinodontiformes; family Cyprinodontidae; genus Jordanella; species Jordanella pulchra. Next base: position 14,236 of record JAUZNJ010056051.1, on the reverse strand, counting down.
CTTAATTTTAATTCAGTTATTGAAAAAAACTAAATCTAAGTTGAACTCATAGTTAATATAATAAATTTCATTATTTGACCGAGTTTTAATTTCTAAAGTTGACGGGATTTCCAGATCTGCATACGTTGCTTTATCAACGAAAATGTCTAAAAATACAAAAGAATTAGATGAATACTCTGATTATATCTGGAGAAAAATGTTAAATGATCCGAGGAAAGAAATAATCAGAGGCTGTAGGAAAAAGGTGGTCTGGAGGTTTTAGACTTTAACTTAATACTTTTAAAATGAAGGATTACGGAATTTTAAAGAAAGTATCTGGATGCTTTTCTAGCTTTTTGGTTTATTAATCT
>JAUZNJ010056051.1:0-13786 GCA_034780135.1 Jordanella pulchra | reverse complement strand
AACTTATAAGCATAATTTTATTCTCATAGATGCTATATTTGGAACAACACACAATTTTTGTAAAAATAAATCACTTGTTTTGTCAGCCATTGTTTAATAAAGATTTCCGTTAGTAGATCACTTGCTGGACAGAAATTGTGTAATTCTGTAACTCCCTAAAGGTTCTCTTCACATCTTAAAATATGCTTCGTTGACAGATATTAACCCTGAAATAGCATTACAATATCAATATAAATTACAATATAAATTACAATATCAATATAAATTACAATATAAATTACAATATCAATATAAATTACAATATCAATATAAATTACAATATTAGTTGCAATATCAATATAAATTCAGAATTTGCAAGGAAATGTCACTTTCATCTCCACCAGCTGTGGAATCCTTTGGTGCTCTGCTGAGTGAGAAAAAGCTGACACAAATATTCATAACTACTGTATTAACAGCAAGGTGAAAGAAGCAGGTTGTAAAATTATGGCTGTGTTCATACTAAAATAATGTGGAAAGTGTTATTTGTGTTAAACTGGGGAATCATATCCAGATTGAAGTTTTTGATGCATTATAATCCATTAGATATAATGGATTATAAAATAAGATGCTTTATATTATTAAGTTGGCAAACTTTCTATTATGGAGATAAACCTTGTTCTTTTGTATTTGTTTTGGAACTTAAATCTTATTTGAACTCAATCGAAAATGTGAAAAAACTAAAACCCTTTTAAAAAATGTCCATACTGTGAAGGATCTGCACCTTATTTAATTGAGTGAAATATATATTTGAAGTTGATTTAAAATTTTTGAACTTGTTCAAACATGGCTACTAACGCTGCTGATGTTTTAACCATTAACACTAAGCTGCGTTTTAACGGACTAACTGCCAGCAGACGTAAAGACTGCTGACGCACTTCCGCCAAACCTTCACTGCTTCCCAGTATTTGCTGCATGTTCCTCAGAATCTGCAAGGGAGGAGAAACTTCTCGGAACAGGCGGGGAAAAAACTCCCAAACATTTTTCTCCATGTAATCCATGATCATCTGCACAGATAAAGACAAACGGCTGTTTTATCTCCTTTCTCACCTCTGCGGTCGGATTTTACTCCAGTTTTTAACAGGTGTGTCTGTTTCTTACCTCCGAGATAAAAGCAATGCTTTATTGCGCTGTTGTTATTAAAATAAAACCACTTTGATAAAACTATCAGGAAAACAGAGGACAGCAAGATAAATTGATGGACAATTAATAGCTAAAGTTATTTTATTAATAGGGAGCAAATAAACAACAATAGAAAGGATATTGGTTTTTAAGTGGTTTTCATGACTGGTATCCATGTGACTTTGGATTAAATCAGAACCTGGCTTTATGATCTGGAATATGTGTCAATACAGATATAAACAGGACCAGTCTGGTTCTTTAGTGATTTCTTTACTTCACAAACTGGTTTCTTTACATTCAGGTCTTCAGTGTTGCTTTATATGGGACCTGTCAAGCAGCAAAGTCCACCTTAATGTAAACAATCAGCAGCAGCCTCCTTAAATAAACCCAGTGTTAGATTTACACACACACTGCTGCATATTCTGCACACTCATTGCCTTTACATTAGTAAAAAGATATCCGTCGTATTTTGTTCTTACACCTATCAATCAGATTATAATATTCAACTTATGGCAGGTTGGTTTTCACCAGTTCAACAACTTAGTTAGAAACACTGAGTAAATGGAATCCAATTGCTCCTATTTATCACTCATGTAAATGAGGACGGGTTATTAATTGATCTGATTTTGGTATCAGATTCCACTGCTAGTCTCTCATGTCTGATTGAAATGTTTATTTTAAAGCACTCGTCTAACTTTCATGTAAAGCTTTTAATGCCATGTAAATCAAAATAAGTTCTTTTGTTGTGTTGAATAATTCAAACTCTCACTGAACATCTAAGCTTGGCCTGTACCACCTGTTGTGCTACGTATTGATTGCAGGGTAATTATTGATAATGTCACTTGGAAATTTGTCTTGTTTGTTTTTTTAATATCCAGTATTATCAGCTCACCGTGTTTATCTATTTTCAAGCATAAAATATTCACCCTGTCCTAATCTTTCCTCTTTTTGTGTCATTTCACAAATCTATGATCAGTTTTCTTAATGTAAAATAAACAATTTCTCAGTTTTAACTTAAGCACCTTATGACCATCATCTCAAATAGAATCCAATGGTAAACAAACCTTGTATGTCTTTTTAAAATAAACGATTGTCTATTATTTGCAGATACATTCGTTCAGTAAACCAACATTTAGTCATAAAACTTGCTAATAAAAGATGAGACTCGCTTTCAATTTTAGGTTATGTTGAACATTTTCTGTTAAAATCAGTCCAAAGACATAAAATAAATTGTAGGGGGGTTGCTGTGCAGCCTGGGGTGTATGAGCAGCAGGCCTGGACGCCGCTGGTGGTGTGGGATCTGTACCCACAGTCGGGTGAGGGGGACACTGGGGTGTGTGGGATGGCTGGCATGCTGCCTGGGCTGCAGGTGCCTGGCGGCTGTGGGTATGAAAGGTTTTAGTGGATGAGGGGGTTTGGGGTGGTTGAGTGGGGGAGCTGTGGGGGGGACTGGCCCAGCAGGGGATTGTTTCCCTCTTAGGGTTGTAGTGGTTGGGTGGTGTTGAACCTCGTCTGTGTTTGTGCTCTATCCCTCAGGTAAAACCTGTTTGCTTTCTTGAATCAATAGCTTGAGGTTTTGGGAGGATGAGGTTCTGCTACTAGGTCTGAGGGCTGGTTCCCTTCCAGGGTGTCGGTTCCTGACCTGGGAGAGTCCAGTTTGTACGAGGAGTGAGAGTATGTTTGGTGTCTCGATTCGTTGAGTGTCTGTATGTGTGTGAGGATATAAGAGTGGCATTTCATCTACTGGGCATTTCATTTCTGCCTTTGTGGTTCTGGGCTGGTTGTTCATTGGGTTCAGTCTCATTCAGTGCAGCAGCTGCATCCTCTTGCCCTGTGGGCTCTCTGTGGGGAGGTGGTGCCCCCCCCTCGGCCTCAGCTTTCTGGCCCCTCAACTGGGTCTGACACGCCTGTAGTCTGCAGCTCCTGTGGGCTTCAGCCTCTGTGGTCCAGTCCTGGGGCTCTTGTCTGCCAATCTATTTAATTTCTAGTAATTGTTTTTATTCATATAAAATATACACGTAGTCTAATGTATTACGCAAGGAAGTAAACACATCAACAAAATCCTCAACGCTTGAAGGGGAAGTAAATGGTGTCGCTCTCTACTTTTGCTCAGTGACACAGGAGATAAAAAAGTGAAACGGATTCTTTATCGCTGTACTATCCACCAACAATCTGCTGAAATTCAACCTTCTGTTGGGGGAGAAGAGCTCCGTTAAAGTAGGTTTACTAAAAAGTGTCCAGAGAGAACAGGGTTTTGAGGAAATACTTCTTATTTTTCACATTCAATGCCATTTGTCAGCACAAGGTCCAACGTATGAAGATCAGAATGTGTGGGATGATGCAGATTTTAAACAAAGTCAATTAAAACTGTTAAAGATGAATATTTGTAATGTCATCTTTATATTTGTGTGAAGAGACATGATTGCACACTCTGCCTAATGTTAGATGAACTGCTGTTACTTTGTGGTTTGTGTGCTGACAGCTGCACTTTTAGACTTTTGAGGAAACCAGTTGGAGTCGGATTGTGAGGCTCAGTTTTCTTAAGACTGACATACAGGAAACTAAACGGGTTGTGAATCTGTCTAAATTCCTGATTCACTAATTATCATGGAGGTCCTGAATATATTACCAGAGGATTTTCTATTATCAAAGAATCTTGATTAGGGAATATTGATTTTCCATTTGACAGCAGTAAACGAAAATACACCACAAAGTTATTGCATCAGTAAAAAACAAATTACTTAACTCTTGTATTGAGCAACAACTAAAAGCACTTCCTGTGCAGTGTAGTTATAACTTCATAAGTATTTGTTTTCACTTGGCAAAACTAGTTGTAGCTTTAGTAGCTAATATACTGTTGATTGAACAGTAGATCACATAATTAAACACAACTCATTAAGTTGAGTGATGAGGAAAACAACAACAAATAATTGGAAGGCTTATTGCTTTAGACGTACAACCAACTTAGCAGCTTAAGTCAAAGTCTGGTTTGTACAGTGATGGATGCATTAATATAATCATATTCATTTCAGTAAAGTTCTTCCTTCAGATAAAATGGTTTAAATACATAATTGTCTGAAATGTTGCTGTAATAATTGTCAGATCGTGAATAAACCTTCTTTTAACTCCTTAGTATTACAGCTGCATTTAAGAATTTCTCCATTCAATTCATACTGAGGATTAATTGCACAGTTATCAGTTTAGTTATTAATTCAAAGACCTTTTAATTTTCAAGCAGCATATCTCAGAGCCAGAAGCCATAGTTGGTGTAAACTATTTATTTATTTATTTATTTATAAGGTGTTTTTCTCAATTAAGCTGCATAATATGAATGGGACTCAGGAGACTATTGATTGCAGACCGCAGGGATCACAGCTTCAACAGTGATGACAGCAATAAATACAGATAAAAGGATGGCTTAAATATCTTTATATTTTAAAAATGAAGACTATAATTTTAGGAATGGACACTAATCACTTTAATGGGTGAAAATGCTAATTTAACTGCCTTAATCTGTTCAAAAACAGCTGTTTTGTTTTTCCAGATTTCATGATTTATAATGTGAACAAAACAGAGCAGACAAATTTAGGAATTAAATGTTGGTTTAAATTTTACCAGGAAAGATGATGTTTGCCTAAAATAATCCCCCTGAATCAGAAAGAGCTTAGTCGACTCTTCAGAGCAGAAGTTATTAGAAGATATTTCCCCAAACATCGTCGAATTAAAATTACAATCAGGCTCTCAGCAGGAATTTTCTTGTTTGCAAAATACAGAAAATAATCCAAAAAATAAAGTTATAAATGTTTTCCTTCCATTTCGAAACATCTATGGAGAAGAGAAGTTAAATATGATTATGTGTTGCATTACAGTCATCGATCGATTGCTTTCTCTGCCTCTGGACGCCGCCCCCTCCTCAGCCAATCTGAAACAGGACCGTCAGGACCGCCTCGCCAGCAGATACATCTTATATGATAGAATTTCTTCTTAAAAAAAACAAAGCAATTAAATGAACAGATTTTGTGCCAGAATCCACAGAAAGGAAACCCTGTTACTAGACTGTGCTTCTTCCCTGGTCCCAGTTCTTCTCTTTGCTTTGTGTAAATGGCTGACATGCAGAGTGGGAGGAGCTACAGGGTGGGGGTTAGGATGGAGACAGAGGAAGGCAGAAAGCTGCAGGCAGTGGTCTCACATCTGGCTGGAATCGGTCAGCAGGCTGGTGTGATGGAAGGTGGGGGTCCAGCATCTCCAGGTCCAAACCACCCAAAAAAAAAACCAATAAAACAGATGAAAACAATGTTTGATGTAAAGGAGAAAACGTTCAGATTTCTCAGGTAAAACCAAACGTTGCTCAGTTTTATCGCAGACAGAAGAAGCCACTTCAGGAAAAGGAATATCGTCTCATTCAATCATTTTACTTCTAGTCATGTTTCCTTCCTCTTACATGTTCATTCATTTTATTTATTTATTAATTAATTACCAACAACCTCCACATTTTTCTCTTTTAACTATTCTTTTTAATTCCTTCAGATGTTTCACTAACTTTCTAAGACTTTCTGTATTTATTATTCATGTGTCTATTTTCTAGTTATTTCATTTATTTGGTTTCCTTTACATTTTCTGATTGTTTATTTTGAAAGTGCTTTATAAATAAACCAAATAATATTAATTAGGATAAATAATTTTATTAGTATTGTTTGTTCTATGTTCATTTCAAATCTATCTAAATGTTTAAGGTATGTTGATTGAAGATGTCTCACTTTATCAAGAAAAAAAAAAGATAAATTCAGTTCAGGATCTCTGTAAATATGACATCAGATGTCCTCCATCCCATAATGCCCTGGTGGGGTTGAGCCCAGGATGATTAGACACTAAAAAAATAAGTCTTATTCTTAACAAAGTGGAACAAGATCTTTGGTCCTAATTCAAGCAGCACTTATTAATCCTTGCAAGACTTGAAAACAAGTTCTAGAGCGTCTGGAACCAACGCAGAGATGCTGAGGAACATTCAACCGCTTCCTTTCTAAAGCATCTCGAACTGGAAAACAGCTTCTAAGGAGTGAGGAGCGTTAGCCTCACACCCAGCCCTGTCTGCAGGTGTGCAGCCTGAGTCAATACTTACAGATATGGAGATCTAAACGCACACAGAGAACTCGTTGATTAATTAATATTAGTTGGGAATTCTATATAAATAGGATATTTGCCAAAACAGAGATGATAAAACCGCAATCTGCTTCCTAGACCTTATTTTGTAGAAGTTTTCAGAAGTTTTCTCCCTTGTTCGGTTTAAACAGTTGTTACTTTTATTACACTGAAATACTTTAATAGGTTTACCGTCTTTGTTCAGCTTCGGGGAGCAGGAAGGATGTCGATGACCATCAGCAATAATGATGGGGTCTCTGTCATCACGATCATCCCTGACCCTAACAGCCGTTGGCCCATCCTGTGCCAGATCATGAAGAGCCTTTGCTGGAGCCTGATGTGCTCTTCCAGGTCTCAGCCACTGAGGGAGATCCAGGGGAATCTTCAGTTTCTGCTCGGGGTGAGCAGCAACATTTACTGCTTCAGACATCTGCTTTCTGACATTGTTTTTACCGATTGTGTTTGGTTATGTTGCTACTGAATTGTTGCAGTCCAAGAAGCACTGGGCATTACTCAGTTGAGTATGTATGTATGTACATAGGTAGGTAGGTGAAAACCAAAAAAAACCAACTGTTTTTGCAGTCTGAGTTGTCCTCAGCTGCAGGTCGTGGGGAGCAGCGGCGGCTAGCAGCAGCTAGGGCCCTCTGGAAAGCAGCGGTTCGGCTTTGGTCTGGGAGAGGCTGAAGGCTCGGTTCCAGCAAGGTGACGAGGCAGGCCGTGTGCTCCTGGCACAGAGCTAGTTTCTACCATCCTCTTTGGGAGGCGGGCTGGAGGCTGTTTGGCTGCAGCCCCCGCCGGTCAGAAGGAACGATGCGGGCTGCGCTCAGAGGAATGATTTCACCTCATTACAATAAGAACCCTAACTTTAGCTAGAACATTATGTTGCTTTAAATTCAGGTCAAAAATGTTTACGTTTAGAGTATATTTAAACGTTTGAATGAAACATTAGTTTATGATTTATATCCAGTTTTCCTGCCTTTATTATGCCACTGCAATGTACTTTCAATGTTTGGTTTTTCGCTTGTTTACATGTACAGATAGTTTGCAGCAGTTCATGGCGCCCCAGCCCATGAACCGGGTGCTATGGTGGGCTGGGGGCTGCTGCCCGCTTCCATTGGTGCTATTTGTCTGGTTGCTCAAGTCATGATAATTAAAAATAAACATGTCCCACGTGAATAAAAGATTTTTACCACAGGTATTAAATTGTCTTTTTTTCTGTCACAGGTAATTCAAATTTTGATCGGACTGCTTCATTCTGGCCTCTTGAGTGATTCCTTTCCTTGGCATCCATCTTGGAGCCCCTTCTTGAAGGGATCTCTGGTGAGCAAACTGCTCTGGTTTCATACTGAGGCAACAAAATATTGAGGTTAACTGTAGAAAATGAATAACATGTCAAATAGAAACACATGGTGAGAATATAATTAACTCCATAATCCTGAGACATTTACTCACTTTCAGTAGATTACAGGAATTATTCACAAAATCTTTGTTTTGTTTCTATTTTATTCCAGTTTATTCTATGTGGCATCGTTTGCATTTTGTCTCAGAGGTATCCAAGTCCATGTCTGGTAAGTTTGTTTCCTCAGCATCTCCTCCATCAGTAACTTTCATTTTTAGATCGCCGGTTATATTGATCAGACTATTGGTAGTGATTGTCCATAAAGTGATTGATCTGGTTTCAGGGCCTCCTCAGTGTGATTGTCAACCTGACTGGAAATGTTGTTGCCATTTCTGCTCTAGTGCTTCACAGCAAAGACATGTATGAAATCCATGGGGAGACCTGTGAGGTGAGCTGCTAATACTTTAGTCTTATAGGCAAAGAACACAAAGTCCAGAATGTGATGCCGAGTACGTGGAGATGCTTAAACAACAATAACATGATTACAGAAATGTCCTTCCAACAGTAAAAGTAAATCTTTACTCTGTTTTTCTTATTCTTTAAATGATTAAAAGGTCATGATAAAGATCCTTGGAGATGATTCTGTCTTCTAAGATTTGATTCTGAATGCTTTCTGGTCTGGGATTATTTATTTTAGTGAAGAAAAAGAAGTCTATGAGGATAATGACACCTGGAAATATAAATCACACATTGCAGCCGTCCGTAGACATTAAAGGATTTTGCAAACTGCAGTTTTGAGTTGAGCTTTTTGGTTTAATTGAGTGACAAAGTTTAGAAGGTTCAGTTTAGGCAACTGGATTTGAGGTGTCCAAAGAATTAGGGGAGAGGACACACCTACAGTTTATGTATCTCAGTGCTCCTCAGCATCAGTTAGAACTGAAGAAGCCTCTTGGATGAGAGGAGAAACGTCTTCTAGAAAACCTAATGTCCATCTGCCTAAACTCAACTTTCCAAGCTGGACCTGGAGGTTGGAGGACTGAGAACCTCCACAGATTTGAGTGACAAAGCTGCATAATCTCAGCCTCATTCTCATAAATAAAGTGTTTGCTTAAATGAAATTGCTTTGCACTTATTAGAAGGAAGCTAAAAAAGGTCAAATAAAAGAAAAACACAATTCTCCTCTAAAGGGAAAGATAACTATTCTGTCTGTGTTGTCTAGATTCATCTGAGAAGCATCATCCATACTCTGCTCCTGCTGTCGGTGGTGGAGGTCTGTGTCTCCATAACCTCTGCTGTGTTGGGGGTTGAAGCTCTGTGTGACACCAGCAAGAAGCACAGCGAGGTGAACTTTGGGACAATTAACATTCATGTTAATTATCTGAATAATTCATGATGTGCAGGTTAACTGACTTCTGTCTGAAATCCAGAGGTGGGTAGTTTATCCAAAGATAGTTAAAGTAGTACTACTTAATCATGTTTTACTCAAGTAAAAAGTAGCCTTTAAAGAAATGAATCGGCTAAGAGTAAAAAAGTATTTGGTCAAAAGGCTAATTAGGTGCTGAGTAGCTGGTCTACTGACTACCCATGGATGGAAGTCAGTGGTTTCATTAGTTACAGTATGTAGAGTAGGTTGAATCACAGAAAACTGTTTACTGTATTTTCACTCAAACTCCAATCGACACGGCAGAGGAAAACAACCTAACATTGAACCGATAAACAGAAGAATAAATCAGAAAGTATTTCTCGATGCATATTTGCTTAAAACAAGCCTGTTTTCATTAAGTGAAGTTACTCACAAAGGACGAAGTAAGCAGACAGTAGTGCTACTTTATCATGTGTTTACTCAACTAAAAGTAAAAAGTACAGTGCGGTAAATCTACTCCTGAATTTTATTTTACTCAAGTAAATGTAACTGACTAAATGTAACTAGTTACAACTCGCCTCTGGTGAGAGTTGAATTTTCTTGTGAAAAAGACAAAAAGGTTGCATGACTGATTCTTAGTGCCTGTGCAAAATAACATGTAGGGATGTAAGGATACCTATATTCATTTTATGGTTGACAGAATAATCAATGGTGTGATTATAATCAATGGTAAAAGACTTTATTATTCAGTTACTCATTTGCATCCAGACCGGCCCGTGTCAGCGAGGAAAAGAACTAACGTCTGACACCTTTATGATAAGAAAACCGCTTTAACCTCACAAAACAATTCAAAGCTAAACCACATTTTAACTCATTTGGTCCTTTTTATGTTTTTCCCCCTTTTCTTAAATACTCCACATGTTTTTTAAACTCTTGTAGGCCGCAGACGAGCCAGAGGTAAAACAGCCGCTGCTGGAGGAAGTCACAGCCAAGCCTAAAGCCTGAACATTTTCCACTTCCTGTAAACTTGAACCCTGCAGCTCTGGTCCTCTGATAAGAGCCACATTAACTGTTTAGTGTTCACCAGTTTTGGGGATTTTTCTCTGAATTACTGTTTTCTGCTGTCTCAGGCACATTTCATTTGAATGTAGTTCAGCTTTTTAGTGACATCAGCATGTTTTTGTCTTTTTTGTGTTCTGGGATTGGAGTTGTTCACAAATGTATATGTGATTTCTTTAAGCACTAAACTGTTCAGAAAAAGAGAAACTGGATGTAAAGAGAGTTTTCTACTCATCTCATGTTATAGGTTAAGTTTGAATTGAAATTCTAAGTATATTTTGTTATTATCAGCCTTAAAAAGCCTTAAAGTAAACGTTCGAAAAATACTTATGTCAGACAATAAAATACAAATTACTGAAATCACTCATTGTGGATTTTATGAATTTCCTTTTTTTTTTCTTTTTTTCCTGTGACACCGTTGAAGAGAACCTAAGATACAAAATAAAGATTTCTACAGGCTGTGCAACTGGGAAACAAAATGTTATCATGTGGCCAGGTGCACTACAGAGGGCTCGGGCGGGATTTGATCCCAAGACAAACACTGTCACATCTCACAATCATCTTAACAATACCGTCAGAGTCCGACCATTTATCTCTGCTGCCAGCACAGAGGTAGTACCGCATGTTCGTCTTTTTCTAGTAGCATGGATTATTGTAATGCCCTGCTCTCTGGTCTTCCTAACAGAGTCTTTCTAGCCTACATTAACTCATCTAACTCGCCAGAACTCACGGCGCTGAGATTGATAGGAGATTGTTTCACAAAGGAGAATTATTCATAAAGTGAAGAAAATCATGGAGAACAGAGAGCATCCTCTTTAGAAGATTTTTAAACACCAACAATGTGTCTTCAGTCAGAGACTTCTCTAGATCAGTGCGAGACAGACCGCTACAGGAGATCCTTCCTGCCTACAGCTATCAACACCTACAACAACTCGATAAAAGAAAAAAAATTAAAAAACCAACATGTTATGAGTTAATGCAACATTTCATTTCACTTTGGGATCAATAAAGTATTTTTTAACTGAATCGAACTGAATAAAAGACATCATTTCTTTCTTCTCTCCAATCAAGTGATGGAACTTTCATAAATGGGTTCTTCTGTTTCTGGACTGGCTGTTTGTTGCTGGTCACTAGAGTGCTGAAGAAAAAAAAAGTTTAAACACAATTAGTAAAATACTGGATATCAGTATAATTGAAGTTTTTGTTTGATGTAAATAATAAAAAGTTAGAAAGCCTCATTTGAAGCAAATCAAATAAACCTGCTCTGGATTCAGCAGGTCTGTGTAAAGGAGCTGTAAGACAGATGCTGTGCTCACACTGCTGAGCTCTGAGATCCATTCATTTCAATGACCTGCACCGTGCAAGGACACAAAAAACGCTGCAGCACAGGTCAAAGTTCAAGTATGCTGAAGTTTGATCATGAAAACCTCTAAAAGGAGGAAACCAAGAGGCCTGATTATCTCCACTGAGAAAGCGTCTAAGTTTGCTGCAGTGAAGCCACACTTTTTGCTTTGGTTATAATGGACAGTATTAAAAACATTTCTGGCACCCTGCTCTGCCAAAGTGGGTTTAAAGAGCCCCAGTTATAAGCCTTCTTCAGTTCCAGAAATCATTAAGACAGAACAACCAAACTGTCCCCCTTAGCAGCCGAAATCTACAGCCAAATAGAACAAAACATGAATATGTTTCAGTTACCATCTAGATTAAAAAGAATAACTACGAAATAAACTGAGCAAGATGAATTTTTTGCTTTTTACCCCAAGTACTGACAGAGACTCTCTGGGACCTCCTCAGGTTGGGGTGCACCGAGCAGCACCCTGCACTCTAGCAAAGGCTCTTGAGGATCTGACACAAAGGAGTAAAGTTACATTTAGGATCAACAATCACTGTGATCATGGCGACTCCATCAGCTTTGCTCACAGCCAGTGCCATCTTTCCAGCTGCTGGAAGCTGAAGTAGTGCAGGGAAATATATAAAATAGTGAACTGCACATGGGTGGATCCATCGGTGGGGCAATGAGGGATTCATCACTGTCTCTGATCTAAGCACGAGTGACTTTCCAAAGTAGTTAATCTTTTCCTGGATGTTAAAGATTAAGAGAGCAAAGAGGGAAAAATAAATATTAAAAACTGCATCAAAAACCTGGTTTGAAAACATTCTAACTGATTCACTGTTGGGCAACTTCAAGCTCCACATACTTTGTTATTTGCATCTTCATCAGGTGCTCTTTCCAAATCGTACTTAAGGAAAACAGCCAATAGTCCTGGGAAACTTGGGCAAGCTAAGGTGTATCTTATCATCCGCTGCCTGATGACAAAAATCTGAATCACTTGGTTTGACTAAACACCTAAATTAACCAACTGAATGAAAACAATTTAGTTACTGCAGCAGTAAGATCACTATCACAAGTGTTGTGCTACTTTACTGGAAGATTATAAATTTATTAAATAACTTGAACTGGAGGTTTCAGTTAATTAAAAGGTCATTCAGAATCAAGGGTAAAATCAATAAAGGATCATTAGTTAAATGATTATAACTGTATCCTGCTTAATACTCAAGGCCGTTGGCTGTTAAAATCCACTTACCTTTCATCAATTTAGTAACTTAGATTATAGTTATCAGCAGAGTTATTAATCACCAACCAAGAAAGTGTCGTGTCTCAGTTTATTCACTGTCAACCAAAAAGAGTGATTCTGGCCTGGGTGATGAATTGTTCACTTTATAAAATAACCACAAATGACCACAGATTAAACAACGGAACCTTTATTAACTAATAATCACTTAAAACTGTAACGCACTATGAAAAGAGCACAAGTAAATAAAACAAATAAAAGGGGGGAAGGGGGTTTTAAGAGCGCATTCAAGAATCTGTAGGAAAGGTTCAAGCTTTAAAGTTTATTGCATTCAAAGTGTCCTTCAAAAATAACGAACAAATGTGAAATATACCATGACACAGTCAAGTGCAGTAAAATCAATAAGGTTTCATTCGGTTTTACAGCCAAGAATGAATCATGACTCACAAATGCATTAACTGTAATGAAGCTGAAAGAGAATGGGTTAGCTTAGCTGGTCCCGCTCCGGTTCTGCTGAAACAAAAGGGGACGTTAGCTCACCGTGGGATGTAGCTTGAAGCTAAAGATGCTAGCCGGTCCACTGTAGCATTCAGATGGTCACTTTTGTTTCGCCACCATCAAAGTTGAAATCAGAAAGCTTATTTCAGGTAAAACACAAACAAGCAAAAACATCTATTCTACCTTATTTTTCCACCCAAGCAGAGCAGTTTGTAATTAAGCATCAGAGGGAGAGAGGGGAAGGATGAAATGTTACTGTTGGCTCATTTTGGGAAGGAAGGGCCCTTCAGTTCGGCGACCCAATCCTTGGTCCGTTCTGTTCTTCCGCAGGCAACTCTCAAAGAGAATGGGATTAATCTGATGCAATCATGATGCAACTGTGCAGGGCTTAATTTAATAACTCACGGCCTCGAATGGGGTGTTGAAGCGGGACGTCTCCCTGTTGCTACTCCGGTTAGCCGTTAGGTGTTGCTTCTCAGGCGCCGTGAGGTTGGAACGACGGCAGGAGGGGATATGAGGTTGTCAGGCAGCACGGAACCGTCCAGCGGGCAGGATGGCAAACTTCAGGCGGTCCTGCCTGGATGTTCCGTGGATCAACCAGACCTGGAAATGATCGGTTTGGCTCGCAGGAAGAAACTACATTCAGCTTTCTGATTC
>JAUZNJ010056040.1:0-29040 GCA_034780135.1 Jordanella pulchra | reverse complement strand
GTCAAGAAGAGTGGTCAAACATTCGACCTGAAGCTTGCCAGGAGCTTGTGGATGGCTACCAAAAGCGCCTAGTTGCCTTGAAAATGACCAAGGGACATGTAACCAAATACTAATGTTGTTGTATGTATATTTTTAACTCAGCAGATTTGGTTACATTTTCAGCAGACCCATAATAAATTTAGGTAAGAACCAAACTTTATGAATGTTTTTTGTGACAAACAAGAATATGTTCCGATCACTCTATCACAGAAAAATGAGACTTATTGGAAACTCAAGACAGCCATAACATTATGTTTTTTACAAGTGTATGTAAACTTTTGACCACAACTGTATATCATTACAATTTCTAAGTTGCTTGCCCAACACTGAATATAAGTGAAGTGTTCTACAGAGGAGTCTCGTGGTTTTGTCTAACCTTCTGATCTACATAGAGGGAATGACTCTGAAGAGATGTTGAATCATTGAAATACAATTTTTTGTACAGAAAGAATCCAAAAATAATAATGAGCTATGGGGAAGGAGATAGAAAGCTCTGGTAAGCGAGGACCAATTTGTAACAGAGAAAAGAGGTGGATAATAACTAGTTACATATAGTCAGTTACAGTTTTTTGAGTAACACTTTGAAAATGTACTTTTAGGAGTAGTTTTACCATCCTGTACTTCTTTCTTTAACTTGAGTAATCTTGTAAAGTATTGCTCTTCATGTTTGAGTCAAACTTATAACTGCTCTGTCCTATGTAAGTAATTAAAACTTTTCAAACAAACAGTAGATATCAGTGGAAGTTCTTTGCCTGTCCTAACATATACACAGTTCTCACTAGGGTTTGTCTTTCTAAGTTCAATGTGGGGGGGAAAAATGGTAAAACTATTTCTTCTGCATGAACTTGTGTGCATGAACGGAGTGTGATTGTGGACCCAAGCTAGACAAAGATGAAAAGTTAAACAGTTTATTGAGAGGAGTGTCTAACTGGAACGGCAGTGGAAATCAGCCTGAGCAACTGGTTCTTCTGGAGGGAGATTGTCAGTGTGAGTGTCTAGCACAGAATTATGGAACATTTTTGGAGACAAAAAGAAGGTGACTTACCTCAGTGGACTTTGGAGATGATACTCAGCACTCGAGTAGCTTTTTTACTATATGCATGTTTTATTTTTACTTGCATAATTTATTTGAGGACAACTTTTTACCTTTACTTGAGTAAAAAAAAATTGAAGTTGTGCTACTCATGCTTGAGTACAGTTTTGGGTACTCTACCCATCTCTGCTGATGAATGAAACAGACGGTTCATTACAAACTAAGACTACCAGTCGATGTGCTGTTTGTTGTCAGGGGAGTACAAATCTAACCCTGTGTTTGAAGTGTTGACCTTCAAAATACCCTGTTTGTGGAGTTTGGGCTGTACTACTACCATAGCTTTGGAGAACATGGTCTTGAGACAGTTGATGGCTTGACTGGCATCAGTAGTCCAGGCTAATGATTGTTTGGTTGGTGCTAGAGCTGTTAACACAGAAAGCTATCTGACAGTATTTTTTGATGGAACGTCTATTGAAATTCAATTCACATCAGCAATGAGAGTTTGAAACACAGCTTGTCTGTGTTGCCCTGACTGACTGACCTGTCCTAGGTGTACCCCGCCTTACGCCTGTAGACTGCTGGAGATGGGCACCGGCCCAACCACGACCCTGACGGAACAAGCAGGAGAAAATGAATGGATTGATGGAGTTAATTTTGGAAACAATATCCAGCAGTTGATTTCATAGAGGCAGTCCTAAAGGAACAATGGTCAAGGTGTAGTTTTTAGCTTCATAGAGTAGGGTGTCATCTGCATGGTAGTAAAAATCGAATATCATTTTTTAATTTTTTTTATTTTCCTGGGATAAAGTGATAGTTAATAGATGATGAATACTAAAGGATAAATAATAGAACCCTGGTGAGTAGCTGGGGTAATCTATGATTTGAACTTAAGTAATACGAAGTTGTCAGATAGGACAGAGTATATTAAATAACATGTGAAATGTTCTTTTGCTATATCATGGCTAATTCTCAATAAAATCATAAAACTAAAACAATGCACCATGTTTGAAGTACATGGGTATGCAGTGCTTTGTGTACAGTTTGAGAGGCAGCAAGAAATGAAAGTGACCTTTTATCATTTTTTGCTGATATATGCAACTCAATTTGTAATGTAATTTTCTCAACTCTTTATTTTGCTAATTCTTTCCTCTGTTCAGATACAAACCTGTACTCAGCCTCCATTCATGAAGGATCCAACCATACATCAGGGGACGACAAGGGCAGGCGAGTCTTTTTTTCCTGCTCGGGGAATTTATGTGGTATCATTATTTAACCTAATTGCATTGAAGACAAGTGGAGGGCCACATGCATTCTCCAAGCAGTGGGTACAAGTGGAGCATCAGTCAAGTGTTTGGCTTCATGTCAAAGACACCTACCTTCACAACATGTACATTATGCTCTGTCTTATACACTACAGAGGTTTTGGATGTTAATTACAGAAAGGAGCTTATAGATAAGGCACGCATCTCTCTGACTGATATCAACATATGTAGACATACTTGACCATAAACTTTGTCTCTGTTTCATTATTACTCTATTTATCTTACTGATTTAAGCACACATACCCAAATATTCAAGTACGCACTCTTTATCATGCAGCACAACACAACAGTTGTCCTCTATCTGTCAGTTTTATTCATTTGGAAATTATCAAGTAAAAAATATCTTAAAAAAACCATCTAACCTATATATCAACTAAAAATATACGTAAATAGTGAGTTCCAACAAACAGGTTATAAAATAATGAACACTTTAATATAGTATCAATTAAGGAATGGGCTCACATATTATTTTCCTTACGTTTAGATAGCAAGTGGCACATATCTGCTGAAGAACAAGCCTAAACACAACACATTTGGAAATTAACCTGCCAAAACACAAAAATCAGGTTGGCCATGAATATTGAAGTGATAATGGTTTTGAACAGAAACTCTTCCTTAAAAAATGACCTTCCCTGTAACAACCATGGTCTATAATTCTGTCAGTTCAACCATTATTCTTTGGATAATATATATAACACAAACACTTGTGCTGAAAGTTAGAAATTTGGTGGTTTATGACTTGATTTCTCATTTTGGTTCCATAAAAAATAATTTAAATACTGCCCTGTTTTTTGTTTTATCTTTTTCAGATTAAAGAAGATCAGTTGATTATTAACTTATGCTGATTATAGTGATTTATCCTTGTTCTACTAACCTGCACAAAATGACATTTAAAATGCGCTTTTTTTCCAGTCACATTATTTATTCTGTCTAGGTATGTCATCCAGGTTCGGGTTAATCCTGTAACCAGTGGGTTGCTGTTTCAAGCAACACAAAAAAGGGAACCTCAAATAAAACTATATGAACTACAGTACATATTGTATTGGGTTCATCAAAAAGCGTTAAATTTTGCAAAAGCTGTTCACCATTTCATAATGAATAAATAACAAGAGATGGGCAAAGCAAAGGGGGATAACATAAAATCCAATCCATAGTCCACTTAGGACTACATATATTGTAACTGCAGTAACAGCACAGTTGTTAATTCTAATGTTTCAAATGTAAAAAGGACCAACATCACAGTGCCAGTGTGATTTTAAGTGTCGGAAAAAAATGTGGGTTAAAAAAAAAACAGCTATGTATCTGCCAATCATGGCATAAACTGTAGGGGATGTAATCTTGTGTTTGTTTTTTTGTTACTCATTGACTCGTGCTCTGACATCCCCACCCCCTGCTGCCTGTCGCTATCTCTTTGTTTGTTGGGATCTTTCCATAAAATATCTGACACAGTGTCACCCTGAGCCTCACTCACTACCCACAGCCTGGAGACTGCCATTACACAGATGTCAGACACAGATGTGATATCATCATAGAAAAAGTTAGTGACACACTTGCGCGTACACACATGTGTATGGAGACAGTACTTTAACTGTGCTCATGAGTAAGCAGTGAATGGAAGGGAAGAGGTTCCAGGGAGTCGGGTAGAAGTGCAATTTCACTCACGGATGTGCTTTGGCCCATATTATGATTTGGGGTGCTGATAAGATGGCAACAGCACACGCAAAAAAACACAGCACACAAGCTCACTCACAGACAATAGCCTTGGCTATGATTGATGTCCGGATGCAGTCATACTCCAAGCAGGAAATATGTGAGTTCCAATCCTCTCAGCAAAATGACAAGTACAAGCTAGATTATGCATCAAATGACTAAATAGTTGAACATGTATGTAAAGTATAGATGATATTATCACTGAGGTCTATAGGTGATGATTTCAAGGCAGAAATACTCAACAATCATTCATCCTTATAGTTTGTTGACTGTAACTTAAGTCAACTGGATTTGTTGTTGGAATGAAGCCAAATCACATTTTACAATTCCTAAATATTTTTTACAAGCACATTGTTTGTAAAGCATTTTCTTATACAATTTTCAGACTTTTAAAGTATATAATTTTTCATGGAGACTAATTTAAACCTAGGACTTGTACCCACAAATTTGCTTTCCCCCTGCTGCCGAACTCTAATACGCAATGGGGAAGCAGTTGAAGGGTGTTGACATAGGTATTAACATCAGGCAGTGGGTTATGGTGCTAAAAAAAAAACTTAAGCAATTTTTTTTTTATTAAAAAAATGATCTAGTGCAACTAGAAGTAAGATCTCTAGAGGATTATCAACTCAACTGGAGCAAATCTCTATGGCAATTACTGAAAACAATCCATGAAAGTGATATACATAATTTTTTTAGCGAGAAATGAATGAAGATTTAACTGCTGCAAATATTCTGGAACGTTTTGATTAACATGTTATTCATTCAACATTTTAAACTCCTAAATGTTACTGGCATGAAAATATGAATAATATTTCCTAAAACTATTTTACTCTCTATCTAATGTGTTTTTTTTTTGTTATCCCCCCATTTTTTTCTGGATGACAGTGTGATCAATAGCTAAACGCAGTCTGAATGCTTAGTTTGCATGGCTACAAATATTTGGGCTTCACACAGTGTACAACAGAGTGACCTGCGGGACCTTTTGAAGACTGGTAGAGAATGATAATAATTGGTGTTACACAGCCCTATAGTGGTAGCAGTATTTCACAATCTGCACTTTTTTCTTTGATAAACTTTACTGTATGTAAGTTTCAACTCACAAATCACTGTTATCATATGTGATTTAATATTAACAACAACAAAACAACTGTTATCAAAGGATCTAATTTGTCATTATCGACCAGTACAAAGAGATATTGATTCCCACTGGACTCTTTGCATCACTTCTGGCTGCCTCCCTCATACCTTCAGCTATTGGAGCACATGTCTAGCAGATACATTTTGTATCTGTGTTAAAATATTCACTGGCTGGTATTTAATGCAGAGCTGTTAGTTCATGACCTTCTCACACTCCTAAGCCCCTTTACATAGGATTAAAATCTTATTAAAAAAAGTTAAATTATTTCAGTCAATACTTTGAACAAACGTTTATTTCTGTAAAGTTTTACGATTCTAGCTTTGCAGCAAGGGAAATCCTGTAGGGTACCTTTTAAGGATTGGAGGTTTGAAGGTTATTACCGTCAAATCAGATTTAAGATGTTTGGATACAGCAGTTCAAAATTCTATTAGGGACAAATCATAATAGTCAGAATTAACACAAGAAAATTACTCTAATCACACTGGAACGTTTTATCCCACTCACTGGGACCATGTAATCAAATTGCATATCATTTTTCTTCCTCATGTCATCTGCATTTCCTCATGGGATCATCTCTGCAGGAGGATATTCTTTATTTGCTATTTTTTAAAAACAAAGTTTAAAAAAAAGTACCTGTAAACAGTAATTTCAAAGGAAATTACATTAATTGTTTGTTGGGCTCAAAGTGATTTAGAGTTCCCTGAGACATAATTGGGCCTTAATGCTTCTTTCTGATCATATAAGCCACATAGCTCCTTCGTTAAAAATAGAAAAAGGAAGGAACATCATGATAGCAGGAGGGCGATGATATTTAGTGACTAACACAGTTGCCAGTTTAAGATTACTGCAGTTTTGTTGACACTGTTCTCCTTGGGTCAGTGCAAGATAGGTCATCAGACTGTTTTTACACTACAGGGAGGTTAGCGACAATGCACTTATCCCTGACGGGCGAATCTGCTTGAAAGGTTGCTTCTTGGAGCTAT
This sequence comes from Jordanella pulchra, assembly GCA_034780135.1. Taxonomy (NCBI): domain Eukaryota; kingdom Metazoa; phylum Chordata; class Actinopteri; order Cyprinodontiformes; family Cyprinodontidae; genus Jordanella; species Jordanella pulchra. The sequence continues at coordinate 22,815 of JAUZNJ010056040.1, read as the reverse complement.
GTGAGGACAGGGTGAGAAACTGGTGGGTGCAAGAGCAATGTGTCCTGAATTATTTGGTGGTGAGAAGAGCCTAGTGTCAGCTTGTTTGCTTATACCCCACTATAAAGAAGCATGATTGGTGGGGTGTTTCTGGCTGAGTTTACAGGCTCTTGACATTCTTTTTTTATAATGAATGGAGCAGCTTGATTTTGTTTTAGATTTTTTATATTATGGAATGCCACAATCACAAAATGTAAATGAGCACAGGTCACAAGTTACATAAGTTTCTGATTTTTCAGTTAAAGCAACAGACAGGCAGACCAGGGGTTATCTGTAAGTTTCCATGTGTTGCCGCGTGAGTCAGTGATATTTTTATGAGAGATTCAAATTATTATGTGATACAAATGTAACAAAATGTGGGCATTGAGACCAGAAAATACAATGGAAGATTACAAGGCTAGTGGCAGCTTTGGTAGAAAAGAACAGAGGTGCAGTTTGTGAAAAAAACATAGATAAACAAAATATGGTAACTGATTAATCTGGCTAAAGAAGAAATGAAGAAAAGAATACAGAGAAAATGAGGAAAAATGAAACATTTGGCAACTATACCAAAATATAGAGAGACAAAATGGGAAGAAAAAGACAAAAACTAAAAAAAAAAAAACACTAAGAAATACACAAAAGCGATGTAATTAAAAAATAACTGTCCAAAATAAGCAGAAAGAGCTAACAAGCCAACATCAAACAATCAAAATGAACACTATGATCAAACTTCCTGATCTTGACTTTCTGTATAAAGCAAAACTAGGATCGATTGAAAGTCTATAGGAAGTGCAGAAAATTGCCGTAATTTCATACAAATGTTTGGCTATATAGACTAAAACTCTACTTACTCTTACTCTTTCTGTGCTTTCATGAGTGCTGATATGCTGGTATCCTCTGTAAATCAAAAAAATGCCCCCACTAACAAAGAAGATTCTGACGAGGATATTCGTAATCATGTGCCAACTGCACATGCAAGTCAGTGATCCAGAACAATCGATCGAAACATCCCAGATGTTATATATATATATATATATATATTTTTTTTTTGTCAAATTTACTGACATATTGAAAGATGCAAGTGTGTGAGATATAAAATGTATAGCATAACTGCACTTTTGCACATGACAGACATCAGCTTGCAGTTTGGTGCAGTTCATACATCCTTTCTCTGTTTTAGTTTCTGTTAATAATGGCCGTGCTTGAGTATTACATATAGTCTGTTATAACAAATGTTTTGGGGAGATTCACGAGGTAATTTTGTACCATGTGTCAATTGTTATATTACCACTTTGAAAAGCTAAGAATACTACATCTTTTATATAAAAGTTGTTTTCATTTTTATTTGACTTGAATCTCATGGACGGAGAGATTTGTCCTCATGCTTCAAGGTGTTTTGCATACTTTTCCCTGCCACAAAACACAATGTTTTAAGTGCACATTGCACAGAATATAGTGGCCTTGCTGGGGAATTTTAACCAACACATTGCCTCAAATAATGCAGCAATTGTTGTGTACTGAAGGAAGATGTCATGTTTAAATATAAATAAACAATGTCCTAAGGTAAGTGCCCTCAGGCTACATGTGTGCAATAAGAATCACACAAGTCTCTGACCCAGCTGTCAGTGTTGAGTAGCGTTGTTAGTAATAAGTCTTCCAACAAGGGACATTATTGTGTAATGACGGAAAAAGGAGTTTTGCTTTACTGATTCTCTTTAGAATACAAAAGCTGTCAAAGAAATAGCTGCATATTGAAAAATGATAGATCCCAATAGTATGGAAATAACTTTTGCTAATGAGGTTATTTTTTAAGATGTATAAGTTCTGAGTTAGTTTGGTTACACCTCACACCTTTATCAGAATAGGGAGGGGGCCCTATAACAATATACACACAGCTCTAAGGGAAGGGGGGACACAGTGTTCCATCATATATGATTTGTACATAAGCACGTTTGCAGATTTCCTCTGCTTTTTCTCCTCTGGCTATTTCAAATATCAGCCACATAAAATTTGAAAAGCTTCAATATATAGAACAATTTTCAAAATAAAAAAGTTAAAGGCCTCCTTTTTTAATGCCCTAACCCTAAACACTTTTTTAGGGGCAGATTACGCTAATATGAACCAGACCCTAAAATTGACCGTAGAACCGTACTCTGATATGGTTGTAACGCCTGGTCTTTTTTTTTTTTTTTTTTTTTTAACAGTGTCCTGTCTGGTGATGTGGCAATAAGAATAATTGTCTTGGTGCAAAACAGAGCCCAACAGATTTTGCTTTCACAAGAGGAGCAGTAGGGCTGTTGCCATAGTGTTCCGCTTGTTTTATGAATGCAAACTGCTTTATTATATTTATATAATAATATTTAAATATTATATGGACACCGCAATGAAAGTAGAACAGGAAAGAAAGAACAGAAAACAAGGAGAAAAGATGAAAGAGACAGGAGATAAAAGGGAGACAATGATAAAAACAACTTCAGTCTGCTTCACCTCCTTTAAAGAGATGCAAAAAGAACAGCACAACCAACTTATATGGTACGAGACATACAACAAAGTAACACCTAGATGCTATTGCCGAAGCGTAAGTAGCATTATTTAATCTGACATGTATTCTGTGTTGCCTGAAGATAACAATACGAGCTTTCTGTATGAAAGTCAATCTCTAAGTGCCTTGAACCAAGTACCTGTAGTTGTTTGTGAAAAGTGCACTTGTGCATGTAAAGTTTATCCAAAGGTAAAATGCTTGATAGCGGTTGTGGAGAGCCGAAGAAGCCCCCCGCGAGAGCGCAGAGACCAGCGCCGGGAGACCCAGAGCTCCAGACGCCCAAAGGGACCCCCAGAGCAAAGGCGCCAAGGAGGGGCCGACCCAGGAAATCCGACCCCAAAAATGGAGGACGAGAGACAGCCCCGAGGAAGTCCCCCAGTCACAGCAATGGCGGACCCCAGGGAGCCGCGGGGACTAGACCGCGGGCCCCGCAGGCAGCCAGCCGCCCTGAAGGGAATCCAGCCATGGGCCCTAGGGAACCTAGGCCCCAATAATGCCTGGTCTTGATACAGTTCATCCAAACTCAGAAACATGCCTTAATCTTAAGAAATCAATTTAATAAAAGGACATGAACTTCTATCCCCTTGAAAATGGTGGTAAAGAAGTGTCAGGTGCTTTTAAAAAAGCTATGAATCAGTTTATTCCAGAATTCAGGACATATGTTGCAGTGGTAAATCACACATGTAGTTAGTGGCCTACTAAAATTACTCCAGGAAGATACTCATCAAGGAGGTCACAAAAGAGAATGGGACCTCAGGGCAGCTTTAAAAAACTGTTGACCACTTAAGTATTATTAGAGCCCCTGGACAAGTGAGTTGGGTTTTCTGGCACAGCACCAGACTGTTTTAAATCTTACATGAAGGGATTTTTTCATGTATTAGTAGGGAACTTCAATTTGGAGACCAGAAAAATCACATGCAGGGTTCCTCACGGTTCCATTCCAGGGACCGTCCTATTCATCATCTACATTCTCCCCTTAGCTCAGACTATAGAAAACTGAACAACATTTCAGTCATTCACCCATTCACTGACTGATGGTGGCAAAACTACATTGTAGCCACAGCTGCCTTGGGCCTCACTGACAGAAGCAAGGCTGCCGTACACTGGCACCACCCGGCCATCTGACCATCATCAGTAGGCAATGCAGGTGAAGTGTCTTGCCCATGGGCACAATGATAATGAAAGCTAGAGCTGGGGCTTGAACAGACAACCCTTTGATTGCAGGGAAAACTCTTGCATCCGACGCAACTGTCACCCTCTGATCAATATATAGATGAAAACATAACTGAAGTAATGAAATGTAGACATAGGGTAGAGAGAACCAGAGTTGGCACACAACTTTAGCTTATTATGGCTGAAATCTTGCTGTCATCAATGAATCAGCCCTGAACCTTCAGAGGCATGTAAAAGTGGTTAAAAGGCAACCTATTATCACCTGAAGAACATTTCCAGCATTAAAGGACTGTTTTTATTTTTAGTAGAATTAATTCCTGCAACAGTTTCTCTGTCTAAAGGTTTGCTTAAAAAGACGATCATAAAGCTGCACCTGATCCAAAACAATGCTGCCCACATACTCACTAGAATTAAGAAAGTAGATCACATCAGCCCAGTTTGGATCTCTTAAAAGTGCATTCAGACAGTATACAGTGTCTGCGCTGCATTTTGGATGCAAATTGTTTACACCCCGGACCGCATCATCATAGTGGAGGAGCTTCGGCTGCATGAAGCTGACACCCCACTGTATGCAAAAAGACTGAATGGTTAGTGCAATTTGTGGTGTTAAAATAATTGTAAAAATTAAGAATTTAAAAAAATGTCATGTGTGCTACTTTTGTTCCTTTGCTGATATTAAAAATAGGAGAGTAATGTTTACCTTGTTAAGTAGGTGAAAGGATTGTTTCACAGCATTTAGTAGTTTATCAGCCTCCCTGCTATAACCCCTGGCAACCCCATAACATTTCCTGTCAAGGTCTCGCTGTTGGCATTGCAGAATAAAAGCACCGTTAAAAGTTAACATTACAGACTGCTGCTAAATTTTTCTCTATACACAACTTTTAAATTGGCTTGGGGAGACCATCAGATTTGGGAAGAGCTCCAGAAGTGCTAAAAAAGTAGATCACTTTGGTTCATCCAGAGCTTCATCTAGATGACATTCGGATTTCAGTGGTACTTAATATAAATCTACCCACATGGAGAACACCAGTGCTGGGAAGAGTCTGACCTGGGTCTGTGCTTGAGGTAAGGGAGGATGGCAAACAGTCCTTCTAGGGCTAATTAAAATGGCTTCTTAAAAAGCCAGCTAAAAACCTCAGCAGAGCATTCTTTATTTCATCCTTTAAAATTATTTCCTCTGTTCCATTTTTACTAATAAAAGATTTGCCTCGTCTGGACTTTAACCTATTTCACAGTTAAAACCAGTCCCTGATAGTTGTTCCATAATTTTTTAATTTCTGCCATCACTGTTCCACTCTCTACATTCAGGGCTGCTGTTTGATAACACCTCAATTCTATCAAGTAGCACCAGTTGAGAGTGGTGCAGTGAACTCTCTTGCTGCTTGGGATTCACTGCTAGCTGCTTCACCGCCCTTCCCTGTGCAGTTTGCATAGGAATACTGTGTTCGTGGTAAGGGTGCGATCAGTCTGAATGCTCAGGCATAGACTTCAAAATCTTTATTGGTATAGAAATCACCAAAGGGATCAGTACCTAAATCCATAACAGATTTGATGCCAGTGTATCAACCTCCCAGACCACTCAAGTATTTTAGTTTAAGCCTACGCTGTACCCTCAGAGCTTGATTCAAAGATTTTCTAGCAAATTTCCTGTACTCTATTTACCTGGAACAAACTTCCAAAAGACTGTAAAAGTGCTCAAAGCCTGAATTTTTCAAGCCAAAGTTAAAACCCATTGGTTTAGAACTGCATTTAACTGGGAAATAAGGTGTGATTAGTTTAAGTTTATGGTCCAACGCTTTTCTACATGATTAACTACCTGCTTTTATCATGTTTCTATCTTTAATTGCTTTTATCTTGCTCCAATCTACAGTTACATTCACGTAAATCACTTTGAAATGTCGTTGGGCTGAATTTTGCTATAATAAAGAAAGCTGGCTTCACTTACCGTATTTGTAAAAAATAAGCCTTTTCCACAAACAAAGCAGCTGCCACTTTTTAGCTTTTCATTACTTAAGGGAGAAAAAAATTGCTTTGGGTAAAATTTAAATCTGGCTAGTAAGCGTAAGAGTGATGTGGCCATCACTCCTATTGCATCAGCCTGCTTGGACACCCACACAATCTGTTGTCACAGAGAGGATGAAAATGGCATGAGCAAGTAACTGATTTTTTAAACGGATCTTTCCAATGTCTACTTTGGACTAGAGGGTTGGAACAGTGCAAATGGCTGGATGAATAATTCGAACGGGTTCTACAATCCTGCTAATCACACAAGATAAATTGTACTGTACACCAACAAGTACTGCTATCACTTTTTTAATCCCATCACAATTTATTCAGAGATGTATATGTTCCAACTATGATCAAGCACTTGAAGGAAACCTTAGTACTGTAAAAGAGAATTAGTTGGGTTTATTAATTAGTAATAAGAACAATGTGTTTTTTCGTAGTAAAGTGAGATTCCAAACAGGGAAATCTCTGGCATGCCTACAGTCTTGAGATGTGTTTATGAAGTTGCAAATCGGAGTTCCTTCATTTCTTTTCCATTTTTCCCATCAGAACTATACCCTACTTTTGAACCACAAACACATTAGGCAGACATAGATGCACTGGTGTCACAGGGACAATGAAAGCGCCTCTGCCAGGTGACTGATACCTGCCCAGATTTAGTTAATGGCACCATTTTGATGACAAATGAGGCCGGCAGACAGCTATAACGCAACTTCATCTTCTGCTGGTGTCATTATGTGCAGGCAGCCACAAATCAAGGCCTTTTCCAAGCTCTGATGAGCTGAAAAAAATGGTTCCTGATGAAATACGTATTCATACAGGTAATCATAAATCTCAAGAAAAATGGAAAGGAAATGAGTGCCTGCTAGCAAATTCTTCAGTCTACTCAGCATAGAAATTTTAGGCTTTCTCAAAGTAATTTGCTCATTAATAGATCTGAGGGCTACACCATATTTTTGGTAATCATCTCTTTGTTTTTTTTTTTTGGGAAAGATGTTCCTAGTACTTGAAGTATGATACATTTTATTGAGAAGCTAAGAAGTGCAATTTATGTTTTAATTATTCATGTCATGATGGTTCTAATGGGTCTTTATAATAATTTATAATCCTGATAATTACTTTGGCCATTGCCTCCTTTCGTAATCTCTTGTACAAGTTCCATCTTTTTCTTGCCACGAGTAAAGTCACCATGTTATTGGCCATAAGCTTAAATCAAAGCCTTGAAACACATGCTTACAGTATTCTGTCTGAATGTTTAATCAACTAATCGGTTTTGGCTTAAGTAACTTGGAAATAGTGATCATTAACTTACTACTGATTACTTTTCCAAGAGGGGGATGAAGCAATTTCACTTTCTACTCTTTTGTAGTAAGTGGGTGTAAATTTAGTACTTTAATATTTACATTAAGTATTTACTATTCATAAAAACCATGAATAATCTAAGCACACAATAACCTAACTCCAACTTTTCTGCATAATTTATAAAGCAAAATCAAACTTAAATCTTTTTCAATTTTTTTGTTCTTATAAGTTTCAATCTTTTAACTTGTTAATGCAAAAACACTCAACTTTATTGAATTCCACTTAAAAATAAAACAATATTATTTTAGGCATTTTTTGACATTTAAAAGTCCTGTTGATTTAATATCTATTTTCAACTGCTAACAGAAGCTGTGTCATCTGAGGTTTTCCTGCTAGAACTGGATGCCTGCGCTGCAGAAGGCTCATCAGTACGGTGCTCAGTGAGTTTCACATTCCGGTATTGGCTTGTTAGGTGCTTGCTCAGATATGAAGTGGAGTCTTTTGATGTAGAGAAGTATTTTCCCACACAGAGTGTACATTGCATGCTGTTTTTCTCACTTTATATCAAATCAAACTTAAAGTTGTGTTCATACTTCTAAGCATTAAACGCTGAATGCTCCTGCTCTCTAACATGCTCCATCACAACTGTCGTCGATGACACCTGTTACTAACAATGCACTGCTCATAGTTAATTTGTCATACGACACTCTCGCAAACAAAATCATGGTCACCAATTACTTTCAAAAAGTAATCTCAGGCGGTTGTGTGTTACTTATTTCAATGTGTTACCGCCCATCTTTGCAATTATTGCAATTAACTGCAGATTTATACCAAGATCTTTGACCTCTTTGGTAATACGTATTTTCAGAGGTTATCTTGTTAGGCCTGAATACGCCATATTGATTTATTTGTTTCACTCTTATTTAATTAGGAAACTACAATTGTGACTTCAAGATTTCAAAGAGGGGTGCCATGCATGAATAGAGAGATTGAAAAAGATAGGCATGCTGCTTCATTCTCTTATTGTTGGTTGTTAGAACCTTGTGCAGTCAGCAACTATTCATGACTGAAGAAGGTTTTAAACTATTTATTGATACAACAATGAAAGAGGACATTTCCTCCAGACTTGAGATGTGTGCGTGTGGTGGTGGTGTGGTGGGGGGTGGGGGTGGTGTTTGTAAGAAGTGCTGTTGTGACATGGGCAAGAGGAGATTTCATCCACGGGGGTTGAGGCTGACAGGGTGAGGTGTGTGCAGATGATTGTTGTTTCTTTTTCAAGATAAGAAAAAAGGAATGTGGACGATTGGGTTGTCCGACCAAGCAGATGGGTCACGGGGAGTATGTGGAAAGGTCAAGGAAGCAGATCCAGTAAAAAGCAAGCAAAATATTATTAGGAAAGTTCAAAGGTGAACCAGAGGCGAGTTGACCAGAGTTTTCATGTATATACTGGTAATGGTAGGTTGTTGACTTTTTCCAAAAAGAGCAAAATGTGTTGGAGAGATTAAAACACATTTGTTGAAAAACTTGCGACGTAGCAAAAATTTACCTTGCATGACTTATCAACAGGTTCTTCTAGTGGTGTCCTTATCTCCTGGCATTCTAGGAAAACATAAAATCCCTAATACTAGCCGACACAATGAGCTGAGTATGGCACACTCTACACGATTGCAAAATATTACCGATCTCTGGTTTGTGCTAGCTTGCTACCTCTACTTCATGTTTATCACAGCAAGGGCAACCTAAACCTATGATGACATTACACTTTGTATTGCTCGTTTATTATCTCCGATGGATGGAAGCATGTCTTGTCTTGTTTTCAACATTTTGTGGCTAGGAAAGCTGCTGTCATGACCAACTAACATTGTTGTCAACATGGATCAGTCAACAGGAAACCCACTGATAAAACATTGCAATGTTCACTTTTGTCAAACTTTTTGTTTGTAATGGGTAAGTGTTTCTAACAAAATAATAATGGATTCATTTTATTTAAAGTTTATATTTATTAAAATGCTCCTATTTGCATGGCAGGTAATGTCTTTCAATAATACAGCATTTCAAAAATGTGTTTGTATAAAAAGATTCTGTAGCTAATGAAAGCAAAATAAGCTTTACAAATCATGTTTTACTTAAAGCATTTTTTTTTTTTGGTTCACAATCAATGCAGAAGGCCAATATACATCATGATTTGTCTTTTGAGCATTTTAATTCAGTCATTTACGTTAATTAAATAGAAGATAGATTATGCAAAGCGTATTTGAGTAAACAACTGATGCAAATCAAATGTGGAAATGACAAGCAATGGTATTGATTGCTAAAGGCAAGGGAAGTCAAGAAATTTATATTGCAAGTTTTACTAGCAAGGCAATTTAAAGTGTTTTACACAAAAATAAAATATCATAGGAAAACACACAGAGAAAAGCTACATACGGAGATGAGCTGGAGTTTAATTCTCCTTCCAGGTATGCAGATGCAGTTGTTGAGATTTTATATTGAAAACAGACTGGAATCTAAATAAGAAATGTAAAATTTTAAAAACTCTCAAACTGCTATTCAGAAGACCTGCCATTTATTTTTGTGAGATTTAGTATGTATGTGTGTTTGACCAATATATTAATTGGACATGTATGAAATTACAGTACAAATATTATCCCTAAAATGCAAACAAAAACCACAAACAATCTTTGATCTCCTTAAGTACTGTATGTTTTCTTCTGTGCTGTTGTTGCGATTGTAGCCATTTGTGCAAGATAAGTTTTTTGTTTATTTTTCTATATATCAGCTTTTCAACTATATAAAGTGCAACTCTATAGGGAACTGTAGTTTTCAAAGGTGTGCATACATTTTGTGCTGATGTCTTCTTTTTTTTTTTTTTATTTCTGTTCTTTTTGTCTCAACCCAGCTGGAAAAGTTACGTGATGTGATTGTGTTTTAAGTGCAGCTCCACGTTTGTTGTATTGTCACTTTTAGCCTCTACTGCTTTACAGCAAATGCAACATATCAGCTTGTCCAGGTTAAGGGGTTCACCATGAAAAATAATTTGGCTGAAATTCAAAGTGTTTTCACATTGCAGTTCTTGTGTTGAACCAAAAGTGATTCCATCACTTTTTCAAAATCTTGTCTATGGTTTAAAAGATTTGCTACTCCTTACAGAGCCCCTGTTACCCTCTGTTGTACGTAAAGGTATGAGACCATTTGTCTTGCAAGTGCATGATTCATAAAGAATGCCAAGGTAACAACACGGAAGGTTTCAGTGGAGCTTAATGTTTCTCAGTGTTCATCAAAACAAGATGGAAGTGCACGAAAAAAACAAGGATGGAAGCAAAAATAATCAAGCTCAATGAAATTTCTCATACTTTTAAATTTGAATAATTTTTTTGTTAATCTTGACAGGTCTAAGTTAACAGATCTTATCCAGATTATGGTCTTAATATTATTATGGATATGCAAATGACAAAAAACCCACCTTGTCCAACCTATGCAACAAAGAATAAAATGGCTCTGAATGCAAACGTTGGTCAAGTTTGCTACTAGAAATGTTGCCCAAAGAAAAAGGCCATTAAATGCACATATCTAAAATGTTGATGTGAAAACTATACGATCTTTAAATGCTTTTATCAAAGCACCTTGGATTTCATGATCCATGCACATATAATCAATGAGTAATGATTTTACAAGATTGAGGACATATTTATTTTAATCACTGTGATGTTAAAATGCTATCAGTTATCTCAATGTTTATTTCGGTAAGGCCAGTGTAAAACTATTTAAATAAAATAAGGACCTGTGAATATTCACATGTCCACTGGTCATTGATTGAATCCCAATTACAGCAGCTGTGAGTTTGGCATTGGCTTTTTTTCAATCAAGTTTTTTTTCTATCTGTGCAAGGAGGAGACAAAAGCTTAATAATTAAGCACCTCCTAAATTGCCCTTAATTATGCTCAATCCTTCTTCCAGAAATGCAGGTTTTATGCCTCAGTCATTATGGCTTACAAGTACATAATACCTACAAAAGGAAGCTTATGCTAGAGGAAAAGCAGGCACAAAATGAGGTGCTTTGAAAAAAGTTGTATCCCATATTCTTAGCAGTAACAACCTTCTATGTGAAGGGAACAATTTGTCCTCTCTGCTAAAACCTGACTGAGCTTCAAAGTTAAAAAAAGGAGAGAAGTAGAGACAAAGTTCATTACAGGGAGTGCTTGACAAGACCTGGAATTCTCATTATGTGGTTTTTGGCTTTCTGACCAGTGGCAATTACAATTTAGATGATAACTTCCACCCTGGGTGGAAGAAAGAATTGACCACATGGGACGATGTTTGCTACATGGATGTTTGCAGCGAAATCAGTAGATCAAGAGGACAAACAAGGTTGGATGGTTAAGTGGGGAGGTATGAGAGGGAATTTATGTGTTGCAGGTTGGTGGGCCACCTTTGGAGATCCGAGGGTTGTTGAAACGTGATGGCACCCTTCAGGTAAAAATTGACCATTGAAGTCATTTCTTCTCCTTCTTTGCTAATTTTTAAGCCAATGTAAAACTTGGACTGACATTGTAAGTTTGTAATATTAATGTATTTAAAGGTGTGTAACTTTGAAGGAAATTAATCCTCTAAGCAACTTTTGAAATGCATTATATATTTATATTGGCTCACAAGACTCAAAAAAGCTGTTTTAAATTTTGAATCCATTTTACTCCCATTCATTAGAAAATTAAGCTCCACTTAACATGCTCTTGTAGAAAGAAATAATTAGTGTTTGAGAACCCTTGTAAATTCTAATTATGTATACAACATCCTGACATAGTGAAATGAATCTTAGAAGTGGCACTTTTTAACTCTGAGAGTCACATTTTTTATGCAAGGAAAAATAAATTACCTGAAAGTTAGCAGTGGGAGGGAGGGTCGGTAGGGGGTTCCTCCACTTTAAAATGCATATAATATTTATTTCTATTTATTTCCCCTGGTGCAATCAGAGAGAAAATGGAAATGGGACCATGAGCTATTGGACAAAGCGGTAGTAAAAACTCAAGGAAACTTAATCTTGTTGAGGAAATTAAACTGAAACATAAAACTTCTTAAATGTTCCGTAACAGTTAAGGTAAAGAACGGCTAGGAAAGTGTCTCACAAAATAACACTTTATACACTTCATCATATTTAATCATGTTGCAATAACTGCTGGAATTTTAAATAATTGAACACAAAGTCGTGCATAACTGTGCATGGAAGAAAACGGTGCATGAGAATATTTGTGAACCATAGTATCCTGGGCAGATGGATGAAGCTAAATTTAGGGTACTCATGGAGAGTGGGATCGAGGTTAACCTTCCGCCAAGTTAACCATCCTAAGCATATAGCCAGGACTACAATTGAACAGTTTAGGTGAAAGTGCAGCTGAATGTTATAACCTTGTAATTGTTAGTATAAAAGGAGCAGTAAAGTGCAGTGTTGGGAGGACATATTTTGCACAGAAACGTCTAGCCACTAGGGGCTGCTAGCCCTATATCTTCCAAGTTTCGCCCCGTGACAGCAACAGGTGCCTCACTGTTGCAAAAAGTTCAGAAAAAGGTGAGAACAGAGTGATTAAGCAAATGGAAATCAAAGCTTTATAACAAATAAATTAGTTCCAATATTCTTACCTTGTAAGTAAGATGAATTGTTGCGAGATTTGTAAATTCACAAACTCCTGAAAATTGAATGCATCCATTCGGTTTATGCCAGATTACCAATATTTAGCAACAATGTTGCAATCATTTATTTTGATATCTTGGAATCCTGGTTAAAAACATGATGTATCATGGTTTGTAGATGGTGACCCACATACAAGCAGGACATTGGCAGGTCCATAGTGGCAAGATAATTTAATATCAAATAAAACAAGTACATTAAAGATTGGAGGAGAGGAAAAACAAAGCAGGACCGGGGGACAGTAGAATCCAGTGAGGACAGAAAACCTGTGGCGTAAATACAGATGAGTAAGTCATTGCAAAAGTCAAGGATCATGTGAGTCCAAACAATCAAACGCACACAAATTTGTGGTGAAACATCGTTGGAGGTAAAAGAGGTAAGGTAATAAACTAGCAAGGATACACACGAGAAAAATAAAGATTTGTGAAAAGGAACAGAGGTACACTAAGGTTTGAAGTTTGCTTTAATTAAGTTTCCAAGATGATGCTTAGGAACTGTTCAGGACACTCCAATAAAAGCCATGATGCATTTCCCTTCTGTGATAAAAACTGTGATTCTGACTAAGTTGAGGGATTGTCACATGGCATCCGCAATAGATTCACCAAGATTTAAATACCGGGTAGATCCACCAGAGGGACTTATTTTGACATATGATGACTAAAACATTTCATAATAATTTAATTGAATAGTTTAATTAATTGGTTTCTGGTTTGCAAACAAAATGAACACGACAGCATATTTCATTGTCCTTGGATTATGATGCCTTTCTGTGTTAGAGGGGACCAGTCACAGCCCAGACCTAAATGTTATTGATAAGCTGCAGTATTACTCAGAAATTGAGGTTCACTGATTCTCTTTATGCAACCTGACTGATCTTAAGCCATTTTCCAGGCAGAAAACTGGATTTTAACATAAAAAACCCCATCAAAAACTGAGATTAATTAATTAATTTTGCAGTTAATTTTTGTAATTTTGTCTGCTTCCTAACCCTATAGTGTTATTATCTTGCACATGAGATTCACTGGCCAAACATCCATATAAACTAAAGCCTTGTTGCTATTGGGAAAAAGAGCATGCAAATTCAGCTTCTTGTACCCTGTCAAGCAACTCATGTTCACCAAGCCGACATTCGGCAATCCCAGCTGCACAACCAAGAGCGCAGGCCGCTGAACACCATCCCCCTCTGACCCTGTCACTTTGGTGATGACAAATTGGCCACAAGTCTGCATGTCACGTGATCTCGTCTGTGCTGGTAAAGTAGTGCTTCTGACATCCTCCCTGCAAACACTGACAACGTGGATGTCACTTTGAATTGATCAGAACTCGACACCAGTGTTTGGCTGGCCCACATAACTGTGTGAGTTTCTGTGTGGAAGAGAAAATACATACAGTGCATATACAGAAAGCCAGATTTTCAATTTTCTTTTTTGAACCAGCAATCAAAAGACAAGTAACAAAGCATGTTTTGCTGCTTTGACATACTGTAAATCTTTTTCAATGTTTAAGTAGAGCATTTGGAATGAGACACCAATATTGGGTCTCATTTCACAAACATCTTCAGATGAGCGAGTGACAAAATTTGAGCAATATTGAAATAATCCTTAAAAGAGATTATTTTTTCAAATCAACTAAGAAAGCCACCAAGAAGTCTGGAAAAAGCCCTCAAGGTGCTTTGATCTCCAGAAGGTTTTCCCACAACATGCCTCTTCTGGAATAATAAAAAAAGAGAACATTTGGTACTGACGAATAAATCAAACATGCCTACATTATTCACTGGGCAGAAGCATTTTAGCTGGGATGAAACATCAAAAAAGATTTAAGAAACTGTAAGGTTAAAAAGTCAAAATCAGGAGCAACCTAAATTCTTTTGTGTCTAGCACAGCGTGTTCAATCCAACAAGCCGAGGGCATGGCTTTTATGAAGCACATATTGTTCTGCATGGGAAGCAAGTTGTAATAGTGCAAATAATAAGAAAAAAGGAGTAAAAATAAACAGGATTTCTTTAGAGGCTGAAATTTTAGAAGGAAAAAATTCAAAGGGTACCAAAAGGATTCTCTTGGAAAATGTTTACACCTCAAAGAACTTTGACTTGGAAGTTACTGTGAATGGTTTTGCAAGGTCATGTAAATTTTCATAACTTTTCAGTTGCGCTCAGGGTTGCAGGTTGTAAAAAGATTTATCTTTTATAGTTTTGATAGCAAAGAAAAATTGAAAAATTAACTTTAAAAAAAGACTTCCATAGCACGTGTTTAAAAGTTGAGGTAGAGCAATCTGTTATGTCAGGACCTCTTGAACTCTGACATTGGTGAATAAAACAACGTTTATCCAATTTAAGGCTAGAGATGGTGACGTTTGTGGCTTGAGGTTGAGTTTATTTGGTAAATTCATAAAACTGTGCTCTATCAAGATTATCAATCTTATGTTGCTTTATTTCTGTTAGGACTAGTTTATAGATTTATTACTTTATTTTTAAAATAATGAAAGTGTTTTGTTGTTGGTTGCCTAATGCTTTCGAGGTTATAGAAAGTTTAAAGATAGATTTGAAGAATTCAGTTCACAGCTCATGTTCTGCTTCTTTGAAGTATATTTTTGCCAATATGTTTGTAATAAAAATGCCTTCTACTTCTTTGAACTGAGTTAATTATAATTTGCGGTGTGTCATAAAATCAGTCAGAGACACCCCTACATGAGCTTTCCATCTTCATTCCTCTTCTCACCCAGATGCCCCCACATTGATGGAACCTTGTTATCTGCATTGAGCATGTTGTCCCTGCACATCCAACACATCATTTGCTTTGCACGCACCAAGACGCCAGTGCCCTACTTCATGAACAGAAGTCAGGCCAGCATTCACTTGGGGACATATGAGTCAGTATTTACATGAGTACGGTAGTGTTTCCAGGCCCATCTTTTATCATGTACTGAATGTTATTCACTTGGAATGTAAAGGGGGGTCTTTTTTGAAAAAAAAGAATAAACAGAGATAAAGAAAAAACAGGGATTTTAACATCCGGTATTAACTGATTATCTTTTTTTATTTAAGTTGAAGATTTGGATTGTACTTGGGTTTAGCAAATTAATTATTTTGTCAATTAATGAAAATTTTAGGTCAGTGATCTATATCATGTAGTTAAATATATATGTTACAACTATTGCAGTGGAATGCTGTAAAATTGCCCAAGAGAACCTCTTAAATCCCATGCCTTTGAAGACGAGGTATAGTGGATCATTACACAAGGTAAAATTATGGTAGATTGGTTCATTAAAAAAGAAATTCACCATGGGAAGTCATTAAATGTTTTTCTTTTTCTATTTTATTTAGTCATTTATCAGAATGCTTTGTGCACAAAAAAATCTACCAAAAAACACAAGGTTACTGCATGTTAAAGGTGTTTTGCAAGTTTGATCCTGCTTTTTTATTTATTTATGGTTAAAACTTACGTTTTTTTTCTGTTTGTGGATCAAAGTTTATTTTTTAATGGTGCTTCAAGCCTCTGGTGTTGGATGCTGTGTAGTGAAAAGGATTTTTTTTCCAATATCTTTTCCTTTTTGGATATTTATGATGCATAAACATACTGACCTTAGCATGTTGGTATTTTACACCCTGGAGCGGCTCATTAGCATCTCAAAACCTGAAATATTACCTAAGTCACTTCTACATGCCCCAGATGAGTTGAAAAGGAGGTACTGGGAATGCGGAGAAAAAACAAAGGTGTCAGGTAATGGTCAGGTGACCTTGGGGCTTTGCTTATATAGGTTCTACCTAGCAGCTCATCACTCAAACATTGTTCGCTCATATCCCAAGCGCTGTTTCCCCCTGTCCATCGAGCCTATTCTCTTCGGCCTGTGAGTAACAGCCATCCTCGTGTTCGTCTAGGCTTCCACCTTTTAGCACGTCTCCTCAGCCAGCTTTGTCCTGAGTTAGATGTGTTACGAGATCAATTGCGCGCCGTCTCCAGCTCAGCCCTCGCTTCTGTCACGGCTTGGCTTCACTGGCACACTACACAGCCCCACTGATCATTCAGTCTTTGAGTTAAGCTCGACAAAGGGAAAGAGAAAGAAAATACAATCCATCTCTTCCATCAATCATAATGGACAATGTGATATCTTTAGGAAATAAGTTAGAAGAACACAAAGTCATAGAAAGGACACAGCTAGAAATTGAGAATGGAGTATTATGTGCTTTACTGAAGATGGCTGAAGTGAAAGATCACATCTCCAACTCCATTGTCTCTCTGCCAGGCTTTCTGAAGATAGAAGCAGAGACAGATCCAGAGAAGGCTGGAAAACTCAAAGAAGATGGGTTGGTGCTTGTAAACAGCAGATGAGGTCATCCAGGACATGTTACTGTAAACATTTGTCTCTGCAGCCTAGATGTGGAACTATTTCACTGTTAATCTCGGTGCATATCATTTACCAATGGAGTTTACAGTATTATATTGCCATCTGTTTGCATTCCAATTTTTGCTGTTGCTGACACTGCATGTGTTGTCATCAGTGCCGCTGTTGCTAAGGTACAGACACAACAGTAATATGGATCTTGTAGCAATAACTGGTCATTATAATCATGCCTCACTCTCTGTTACTCTTCCATTGTTCCAACATTCTGTCAGTTTGTCTTTTTAAATTCTCAGTCATCCAGGTAATGGCAACCATCTGATGAGAGCTGACAAAGTTGACAAAGCCTCTTGGATAGCTGATGAAATGTCTTCAGAAAACACTGAGCGGAAGTCCCACTGCCTTCCAATGGTTACTGGGGTAATATCATTAGAGCATATGACTTAAAGAGGCTCAAGAACCTGATAAAGCAGGCCAGCTTTGTTTTATGAACTCCTCGACAACCTCTAGGGAGGATTTCACAATAAAGAACTGAACTAAAATGAAAGCAAACTGGAGTAACTTCTTTAGAAGACTATTAAACAACAGTGTATCTAAAGTCAAAGGGTTCTCCAGATCTCATGCAAGACAGACCACAACAGAAGATTATTCCTGCCTACAACTATCAACATATACAACAACTCATAAACCCTATGATTATTAATAACAGTTGATTTCCCTTCAGGTTCAATAAACGTTTTAGTTTAACTAAATTTTGGATTCATTTGCATGTTCAATTCATAATGGCAAAACTCTTTATTGCAAACAAGCCAAGGGAGACCTATTTATTTATTTATTAGTTTGTTTCAAATTCTGCTCAACTCTTAATTGATGGTTGGTTCATTAAGCCATTAAATTAATTATAATGGGACATGTTTTACTATCATAATAGTAATACTAAAGGTTTCTCTCTGACTATGTTTTAGACTATGTTTTCTCTCTGACCTTTTTTTAGTGCATCTATGAGGTATCGACATTGGGGCCAATTTGGTGTAAATGATGGTCCATAGCTTTAATCACAGTCGCAGTTTTCATCACAAAGAGGATACACATTTGGGCTTTTACTCGGGATTGAACAATCACATTCAAGATATCAGCTCAGGTATTTAATAACAACAAACTAAATTACCATTTAAAAGCTGCTTTAATATTTATTTGAATTGCATGTGATATTAGAATTTTACATTTAACATGACAAAAGTGTTGAAAAGCTTGAAAATGCCCCCAATGGATTTTTGATGCTTTATTTTACACAATCTGTAAAGTATACATCCTCTTCTCAGACCACTACAAAGAGTGCCATGAAAGCTTATTGCTATCTTTAATCTCATGCCAAATTTTCATTTTCAGATCAAGCTGTAATGTAGTGTTGTTGGATGCAGGAGCAGGCCATTTACCATTTAATTTCTCCTCATGGTAGTACTTGCAGTTGAGAAAAAAAAAATCTGTTCATTGGAGTTATGAAATCTGTATTTTAATGAGTAAGAGGATTTTATTTAAAAGGGAAATAAGGTTAACACGAATACAAGATAGATTAACAGATTTGTTTGACAGGCTCCTGCCAAATGTAAAATATGAAATATGACTGCAAGGGCAGCGCCTGCCATGGCAGCAAGGTCTCCAATACAGCTTCTCCCCATGTATGCCTGTGTTTTGCATGCTGTGCTTAAACTAAAAGTTTGCCCCGCTTTGGCTGGGTAAACATTGAACCGGGGTGAAGAAAAAAAAAGACCACATATAGCGCATCCTCACCACTGCAAAGGGGCACTTTAGCACGTGTTTGAGGTCCAGAGGGGGCACTTTAACATGCGTTCTGGGCCCCAAGAGGGAACTTTAACACACTGGCTCCCAAGGGGGCACTACTGCACGTGCTTTGGCTCCTAAGAAAGTGTTTGAGGGCAATTTAGCACATTTTCTTTTTTTCTCTTTTCACTTTAGCACCTGTTTTTAACAATTAAGGAACAATTGGGCCACAAGCCCCCCCACCTGCAGTTGAAGGAGCAGAACAGATTTTTTTCCTCTATCAAATATCAGCCTGAAAGATAAACTTTTTGAGGCTTAGAATTAAAAGACAACCAAGCTGAAGATGATTTAAATGTTTAAAAGTTTATATTGTTTCTAAAAAAATCAGTATGTAGAAAGATAAATTGGGACCACATGCTATCCTGTTTTACCATTTACAAGTCAACAGAATCCATCATATCAAACACCATTTACTGTGTACAAGCCTTCCCAGCTAAATAATTAGTTTATAATCTCAAAGTGTTGCATTCAGTGTAGCATTTCATAGGATGGCTAAAGGCATCTTTTACTTTGGTGCATTGATTCCCAAATCAGTAATATTCAAGTACACCCACTCTATTCAAGAGAGCAGCCCATGTCTAGACCTGAAAGGCCCTTTAATAAATACACAAGGGAGGTAGTGCATCAAACTGACGGGCCATTGCGTGTGCTGTCTGTGTGCTAATGATTCATGAATCCCAATTATGTTTTAATCCAAATCGGAGATTGGAGCTGAGGAAGGGGCCGCCAGTGTGGAGACAATGTGGCCAACTGTCTGGATAATTCAACAACTGTCTGTAGTGAAAGGCCAAAAGAGAAGAATTGGTGACACTGAAGTTAGCACAGAAATTGTTAGCACAGAGTTGTGCCTTAGCACAGAAATGTCTGCTTTTATGTTTGCTGATAGGGGCATACAAAGTATTTTTATCATAAGTGTATTTTCTTAGAACTTTGTGTAACAGTCGAAGTACTCTCCAAAAAAATATAAACGCAACACTTTTGTTTTTGCTCCCATTTTCCATGAGATGGACTCAAAGATCTAAAATCAATTCCAAATAAACAATTACAATTTCTTTCAAATGTTGTTGACAAATCTGTCTAAATGTGTGATAGTGAGCACTTCTGCTTTGCTCAGATAATCCACCCCCCTCATAGGTTTGGTACATCAAGATGCTGAACAGACATCATGATTAGTGCACAGGTGTACCTTATACTGCACACAATAGAAGGTCACTCTGAAATGTGCATTTTTTTTTTGCTTTATTGGGGTCTGGGGACCAAGAACCAGTCAGTAGCTGGTTTGACCACCATATGCCTCATGCAGTGCAACACATCTTCTTCGCATAGAGTTGATCAGATTGTCAATTGTGGCCTGTGGAATGTTGGTCCACTCCTCTTCAATGGCGGTGCGAAGTTGCTGGGTATTAGTGGGAACTGGTACACGCTTTTGTATACGCCGGTCAATTACATCCCAAACATGCTCAATGGGTGACATGTACGGTGAGTATGCTGGCCATGCAAAAGCTGGGACATTTTCAGCTTCCAAGAATGGTGTACAGATCCTTCCAACATGTGGCCATGCATTATTTGCTGAAACATGAGGTGATTTTCATAGCTGTATGGCACAACAATGGGCCTCAGGATCTCATCACGGTATCTCTGTGCATTTAAAATGCCATCAATAAAATGCCCCTGTGTTCTTCGTCCATAATGGATGCCTGTCTATACCATAACCCCACCACCACGATGGGCCACTCGATCCACAACATTGGCATCAGCAAAGTGCTCACCCACACCATGCCACGCATGCTGTCTTTTATCTGCCCTGAACAATGTAAACCAAGATGCAGCCGTGAAGAAAACACTTCTCCAACGTGCCAGATAGCATTGAATGTGAGCATGTGCCCACTCAAGTATGTTACGGCGATGATCTGGAGACTGGAGACGCAGGAGCGGATGAGGTTAAGTCTTACTGTTTGGTTGGATGGTTTGGGGTTTAGGAGGGAGGTTGTGGATGTCCGGGGTCCGAGTCTCCCTTGTGGGTCCAGGAGCAATGGCGGAGTGCGGCGGGGAACGGACAGGTCCACGGTGCCACAATTAAGGCTCTGAGTACAGGAAGAGAGCCATGGTCTGATCGGGGAGTCCAGGATTTCCAATGGATCACCTGAGGGCAACAGAGAAACAGCGAAGAAGAATAACTAGGAGGCTAAAGAAAACGAGGAGAAAACGCAGCGACAAGCTCAGAAGGCTCTGTGATACCAATTGCTGGCAAACACTGCGCCGAGGAACTGGCAGCTGCTCCTTAAGTACACCGGCTGATGAGGCTTGTTGGAAAACAGCTGTGCCGCTGGAAATCGCACCACACTCCATCCAGGACCTGGCTCCATCTGGTGGTGAAAGAGGGACAAGGTGCACAGGAAAAAAAACCACAAAAGAAGACAGAAACCCCCAGATCAGAGCGGAAAGGAAGATTTAGGCACTATATTCCCTTGTCTCTACCTGTAGAGCTGTTAGCCTTGTGTATTTTACCAGAGTAACTTAAACTCAACGAAGCTACCTCAGCAGGATAGCCATTTTGTCAGAATAGGTGGGTGGATGTACTTGCCCAATAATGGAAGGCCAATGATGAAGAAAATTATAAGCAACGAAATGTTTTAATAAATTATAGGTGGATCTGATTCTAGGACACCCCTCTACCCTGGGCCCAGGACAATCAACGAAGATTGAGTAATGCATATGTTTTTTTTATTTTTCTTTCCTTATTTTTTTATCTTCACTTTCTGTAATCTGACCAGGAAAACTTTGTCTCTTTGTTATGGCAGGTATATAGTTTTTGGCAAACTGTACAAAGGATTTGTTACAGATTTATTTAAAAAAATAATTTTCTTATTTCCAGACTTCCACAGGGAGCAAATTTGTGGAGTCCAGGACTAATAGCTGCACTGTTGAAAGATTCCATAACCTGAACTGAGGTGCAAAATTTCCCAGTTCTCATCTTATATTCTAATAATTATTTTGCTCCCCATCAACTAAGTGTGCAATTTTTGGCATTCTATTTTTCTTTTTTTTTATTAGTTTGATATCGGATGTTGGTAAATCAGCAAATCAGCAAAAAAGAAAGGCAACAGGCTTTGAAATTATATTGGTAATTTGTTTCTTGGCAGTATACTCTAAATCACTCAATACAATCTCTCTAAAAGTTTTCATTAATCAATTGTTGTTCCCTTTTTCCCCCTTCACCAACCTCGCCTTCTTCTTCAAAAGGCCCCAGAACAAGAGAGCTGGGACAGGCAAGATCCTTCATTCATTAATGAAAGGCATCCATTACTGTCAAACAACGACAGAGTTAATGTAAATAAATGAATTCTCCAACCCACTTAACTGTGGTTTATTATGAGGGAGCAAGGCATAATTGTGTTTCTGATCAGTTCAGATAAATTCAGACGCACAGAACCACCACCCCTAGTGCCATTTCTCATTTGCATGCCAAGTTCGGCAACTGTGGGGGATACATTACAAGGCTTATTACTAAGTCTTAAGCTAATGACATAAGGATATGAGAGAAAATCTGGTAATTCTATGCTATGTAGGACAAACGCCTCTTAAATATGTTAATAGATGCTGCTTTGGCTACTACTTGGAAGAAATTTGTATATATCATTGTGTATTAATCTAAATAACACGTTTACTTCATGTGATTTCATTGGCATTTCCACAACTTGTTGTCTTAGTAAGAACTGAATCTTTAAGGTGCCTAAGCCTCTTCCACAAAATATTTTTTTTCATATGGCAACTTGAAGGGCATCTTTTCAGTTTGCCTCTGGTCATTCATAAATCATCCAACAGGAGAGTAGAGCCCCATGCAGATGTTAGCTTTCATACATGAAGCCAGGTTCTTGGAACCATGGAAGAACCACCCTGCTTTATT
>JAUZNJ010056029.1:0-29040 GCA_034780135.1 Jordanella pulchra | reverse complement strand
CGTGACGTCACGCGAGACGTAAACTAATATCCACTCCCAATCCCCCCCTCTGGTTTTTTTGCAAATCACACACTGATAACATTGTTATGTTTGACAGCGGGTTTGGATGTTATCATCCTATTAAATGAATGTTATTATCGGTTACCTGTCCCACAGCTGGGCTCCAGATTCTGCCTCCTACCCACTAGTAGGGGTAGAAGGATGAATGAATCTAATCCTAACTCCAAGGTTAGTCCTTTTCTCACCGCAGATTTAATCTATTTATGTGTAACCTAAACAAATTTTAGTTGTTCTTCATGTATTGTAAGAAAATATATATAATTAAACAAAATTAAACAAACCACAAAATAAAACTTTCATTCCTGTCCACTGAGTTGTTTTTAAAGACCACGTTAAATCAGTTTGGACTGAAACATGTGGAATTTATTCAAAGTAGAGGTTTAAAATGCAGTTATTTACAAAAAGTAGGTGCGTTGTAAATAAAGTAGAGAAAAACTAAAAGTAGGTAAATAATAAGTTGGTAAATAAAACTTACAGTCTTAGACACGGCCAAAGCGGCAGTTATCGTCTATAAGCTGCATATTATTAACCATAACAACTTCCTGGAAGCGGGTGATTTTTGGAGTCACAGGAGCACAATGACCCTTCATGTAAAAAAAAAAAAAAAAAAAGTTTCAGTAAAATGTAAAAAGAAAAATCTGCTTCTAATTTGGAAATAATTGTTTTAGCAAATTCCCCATTTCCCATTATGTATTAACAATTCATTGAATATGAATGTAACTGAAGCATTTATAAGTATTTATACTGTAATTTTCGCTAAGAGTTACTAGGAACTTGGTGATTAGTATTGTTTCCTGGAGTAGAAATATTATGTGACACTAACGGCTATTTTTTTTTAGCATCTGGCCACTAGTCTATTTGGGGTCCTATAGGTCTTTTTTGTTTTTGCAAAAGCATGAACTGAGCTGATTAGTGAGGGAGATAAAAATAAATAACCAATGCTTACTGCTAGAAAATGTGGCTTTTGAAAGCCTTCATAACCTTTAACAGATGCTGTCCACGTCTAAAAACTGTTATTTTCTTTCTTTTTTGGGAAGAGATGCCAGAATAAAAGCCACTGCTACTGTAAACATGGAGTAGGGACCTTAACTGTAACCGTATCCTTTAGTAACTAAGGATTAGCATGTGGAAAAGCACCTTATGCTCTGCTGTAAATTATAATGGAGGATCTTTGATGCTATAAACCTGTTTCTCATCAAAAGGGAGACAAAAACATTTGAAATATAGGCTTATAGGGAAATATATGGTGGCATCTGCCAGTTCTTTTTAATTGGTTCATTATAGACCTACTTGAGAACATGTGATAGAAGATCAGGCTTCTGGATGAGCTAGAAAGAGATGGTCTAACTTTGTAAAACACTGAAATTACAACTGATTCATTAAGGGCACAAAATATTCTTACATGTCTAAATTTGTTTAGAAGTATTTTTATAAAGAGTTTATTTTTCAATTTAATTTATGTGATTCTACTACTGCACTAAAAATAATTTATTTGAATTCATTTTCGACATCTTTACCAGGGATCTAAATATATGCAGTTTTTAGTTTATTTATGTGAAGCACAACCAGGATTTCCATTAAACGTGCTTTTTTTTCTCCCCAATATGTCCTTTTTCGTCTTCCCCAAGAGAGAGCGACAGTGATGATGCCCTTACCCTTGTGACCGACAATAGCAAGAAGAGGAGTTATGCCGAGACAGCACGGATGTTCAAGCTGAGACGAAACCTGGACCAGCTGGACTCTTTTCAGCGACAGAAGGAGCGTGACGTGCAGACAGCCAGGTCTGGACCTGGCATACATCAACCTCTAGAGCGAACTTGCCTGTTTAACCCAGATGAAATCTGATGCTCTTCTCAGGGATTTACAAACACCTTTGCATGCACGTCATTTTCCATCTCATTGTCACAAGTGGTTTCAGTTATTTTTAGGGTTTTTCTACAGCTTGTTTCGTTTGTTTGTTTTGTTATCCCTGTTTACCATAATCTTCGCTCTGCTGCCCTTGTCACACTGGCACCAATCATTTCAGTACCAAATGATTCAGCAATTTGCAGGAAATCATTCTTACCCGAGAGAGAACATTTCCAGTAATGACCTCTCCCTTCACTTTTCTTCCCTCTTTTTATTTGTCTGCACGGTGAGCCATTAAGTACCTGATGAACTGTGATGCAGTCTCCATAAAACAAATGTCAGTCATCATCCTTCAGCACAAAGCAGCGGTGGTCAGTGTGGAGCTTTAGTGATGTCTGAATAAGCATCACTTTAATGGAACCTAAGCACAGCTGGCCTTCAAACGGTCTGCATTCTTTACGTTACAGCATGCATCAATTTCCCTTAATAAGAGTAATTTTCCCTCGATCCCAGCCTATTTGACTGAAACAACAACAACAACAAAAAAAAACATTTGGGCTTTTCACACGAACCAGATTTAAAGTTTCATCTTCCAGAATTTACTATTTGGATTTTTCTTCTTCTTAGAATTATGTTTTGTTTTTGTTCTTGCTTTAGGAAATCCCCCTTTTTTATACCAAAGAGCATAATAAAGTTCAGCAGTCTTGAACTTTGCAAGACATTGACTAATTAAAGCATTCGACCTTTTCACATATTGTTATCTGTTACATAACATACCTGCTTAAGTGTTTTGTTGGTTTTTAGTTAAACACCAAATACAAGGTGCCAGATAATTTTGGAGTGAATACAAACTGATGCAGGGTTTCCAAAATTTGTTTTCGCAAATTCAAATCAAATGAAACCAAATTTTGATAATTTATAAAGACTAATTGTCTTTATTAAATGTTCCTGTCGATTCCACCAAAGTTCTGATGTTGTCCAAAGGTTACAAAGCTTTGATGAGTTAACATAGCCAACAAACAGCAGCAAGTTGTGGAAAAGGTGCAGTTAGAGTTAAGTTACATATATACAGATGTGGGTGGAAACTAGTTAAATTTACTCAGAATTATTTTAATCATTTGTTTTAAAAAATCTATTTTTAAGAGTATTTTGAATGCTCCGTACCTTTTGCTTCAGTAATATCTAAATAAAATATTTTTTCTGCTTATTTACTAAACTGTTTGTCTACTCCATGGATTGTGAGGAACAAACAAGTTTGTTTAAAAAATTTCTCCAAACAAAGACACACAGTTAATGTTTATGTCAAAAGAGTTTTCCTTTTTTCTACACAAGCTGACTTTATATCTGGTAATCCTACTGTGAGGTTTGAAAGGTCCAGCTAATATACAGTAAAGAGTAAAAGGAATTTGGTTGGAAACATTTTTCTTCTGCCTGGAATTATTATTGTTGAATTACAATTATTTTTTGGAAATTGATTTACACTTAATGTTACTTGTTGGTTTGTTTTTATTACATAATTTTGAATATCAGATGTTGTGAGTTACTCAGAATCGGAGTAGCTTTTTACTAAATACTTTTTACCCTTAGTTTGGAAAAGAAATACCATAAAGTTGTGTTACTCTTACTAGTGTACAATTTATGGGGTATTTTACTTACCTCTTGCTATATAAAAAACATTATTAAATTAAAGAAGAACATTTAGAAGAAGAATTTAAACATAAAAAGTTTTGTTTGAGTGAAGACAACACAGAAATATATGCACTTTAGCTTACAAGTAAAATAGTTCATGTGACGGAAAGCGTATCACCTGGAATCCTCAACCGTGGTAGGGAAAGGAAAAACAGAAAAACAAAAATGTAAATCAGGTACCATGTTGTGTCTTCTAAGCAATTCACATCTATTTTTTTTGTTGTTAAAACCTGAATGAAGAGTATTAAGGTTTTTGTATGTAAGATGTGATGTGAAAAACTTAAAGGGCTTTTTTCAACCGTATGTTCACTGAATGCTGATTTTCTTTTTTTTTTATTTTGCTTTTTAGAGAAAACCTGGAAATTTGCCGTCAGAATATAGAAAGCTGGCTGGAGCAGAGGGACAATTTGGAATGGGAAATAGAGCAGCAGAAAGCAAAAGACAACAGGTGAATATAGAAAAAGAAACTAATCTAAGCATGTACTGGATAGGCAGGCTGTTTGTTTCATTGCACTCATTCCTTGTCGTTATTTAGCAGCGTGGCTGTGTTCCGACTCCGAGCTCAGCATAAGCTGTTGTGTCAAAAGCTGCAGAATGAGGAAGAGCTGGAAGGCCAAATCCACGCTGAAGTGAGGCAACAAGAGTGGGTTCAACATGACGATGGTTTGTTTGTTCCAGCTCGGTTTGACAGGCATTAGTGCTGCATGAAAAGGGCAGGCCTCTCATTTGCTGCGATTTGATCACTGCCTCAGTTCTGAGGAAACAAACAGAGAAGAAACTCTGAAGGCTGAGAAAAAAGAACGAGACGTCCAAGTAACACTGGCTACACTTCTGCTTTAATGCTATTATGTTCTTGATAACTAATAGATCAAATATAGTCAGATTTTATCCCCAGGTTTTACTGTGTGTGGATGTCCTTACCGTCTCCTACCTACAGTCTCATGTGGGTTTTATTTAGATCTAGATGAGAACAATAAGAAATAAATTGGTACATTTTGTTCTGCTTACTCACAAATTTCTCTGCTCCTCAGATTGAAGCTAAATGAGGTGGAGGTGGAACTTGGCAGGGTCTTCTTCCTCCGCCAGGAGGTGCAGGAAGAAGAGAAGCTCTTCCAGGTCCTTAAAGCACAGAAGGCAGTAACAAGGTTGCAGCAGGAGAGGAAAGTCAGCCAGAACCAGCAGCACAAGATGAAACTTCTGAGGGAGTAGGAGCAACGACAGTTCACATCTCTCATTGCACAGAAGCATATTTTGCACACAAAATATTGTCTTCTCATATCATTTTTGAATTTATCAAACCATTTCTCAGCTTTACAGAAGTGAAGAAAACTCATTTAAAAGGCTAAATGAAGGGTTGATGTTTTCGTTCTGACAGTAAACAGGCAGCAAAGCTGAAGGAGGAGGAGACCGACTGTCAAAGGAAGACTGAAGAGGCTCGAGCAAGCCAACAGAAAGCTGCCAAGTACTTGAAGCAGACCATTAAGAGGTAATCACTAATAAACCATCGACACAGTCACACCACAAAGCAGATATTCATTGAGAAGAGTCGACCTGTCCTATCGATTGCTCACTGACATGGTAGAGGGAAATAAAACAGGGAATACAAAGGAGGCCTGAAAGCTCTTTGACTCACACACCAGTGTGGGAACTGAAATGGACTCAAATCCGATTCTTATTTATAATTTGACCAAAAATCATCCCCCTTGCCCTTTAAATATTGCTTATATGTTATACAGTATCCATGATGCAAATCTTCCACTTCACTACATCCCAGAGGTGGTCTCTTGGACTGAGATCTACTGTGGAGGCTGTTTGAGCTCAGTGAACTGATTTTCATGTTCAAGAAACCAGTCTGAGCTGATTCATGCTTTATGACATGGCGTGTTGTCCTGCTGGAAGTAGGCATCAGAAGAAGGGTTCACTGTACTCATATATATCGGTGAAGGTCATCCAGGTCATGGTCAAGCTAGGAAAGTTCAGTTTAGGCAACTGGAAGTGTAGTTTTCTAGAAGATTATGCCTTTCTGGCATTAAAGTGAATCACTGAAGATTATTCAGTTCCTACTATATAGAAAAAAAATAGATCTAGAAGTGTTACATCTAGTTTAAGGTGTTAATTTCTTATTGTAACTGACTAACTTTATGCCTCGGCGTTATACTTTATACTATGAGGTTCACTTAAAAAATACTGTCAGGTGAAATGATCTTGCTGCATGGACAGATAATTTTCCTGGTTTTAAGGACCTTTTTCCTCAGTTTTAGTGTTTATATTCTTGCTTTTGGCTCCTTTTTTTAACAGTGATCATACAGAGGAAAGTCTAATATCTGTGAAAAATAATCAAACCCAGACTTAATTATGGTGCATATAGAAGCTTCAATTTATACCACAGGTAGGTCTGTAAAACAGAATAAAAACTACCTCAGAGTCCCATTTGGAAGCTTTTTTTCTACCACATTAATAAGCTTTGCTTTTTAGCTCTTCCGTGCTTTTTCCACATCATTTGTTTAATTAAGAATGCTAATTAACGTCTTTAATAAGTCCAGGCAACTCATCCTTAAAAAAAGCGTGTTGAAAAAAAATAGGGCATTTATTAAAGGAGTTGAAATTCAAATCTTTTCTGTGCGACACCAAAACTCTCTAACAGGAAATTAGATACAGAAAGAATTTCTTCATCAAATCACATTTCAGGTTTAAGACTATAAAACATGTATGGGGTTTGCTACACTGGCAAAAAGCACAAAAAACTCCTGTTTTTTCTCTACCTTACTCTAAGCTGTTTGTGTCTGTTTTATTTTTAGGTTGCATCAGCAAGCGGCTGAGAAGGAGCAGCAGAACAGGGAGTTTATGGAAAGGAGGATGCAGGCTGTTGAGTCTCTAAAATCTAACATAGCAGCCAACCAAGTAAGCAGCAGAAGTCTGATCATTCTGCTTTACATTTTATTTTTGTTTTGTTTGTTTGTTTCTGATTTTTTTTCTCATTATGCTCTGCAATGCTTTAAATACTGTAAGCCTATTTTTGGAAGTGGAGGTGAAGAACCTGCTAATTGGTTTAAAGCGTAACTTATGAACATGATCGAAAGAGAAAGTTCAACCCATAAAAGTCCATTTTAAAAACCTTTCAAACAAACATGTTGATTCCATATTTAGAGTCATTAAAAGCAGTGAATAGATGAATTTGTTTTTCTTTGTATTCTCTGGTTCAAATCAAATGTTTCTATTTTTATTACCTGAATGTGGTGTAAATTCTGTACAAAACCTGATGCTGTAAAAGAAGAAGAAGAAGAAGAAGGCACATCTTCTCTTTTTTTTTTTCATTATTGCAGTGTTTGGATGATCTCTTGATGTAGATTTCAATTTGAGCTTTGTTACTTTAGCAGAGATTACAGGTTCAGCAGAATAGAGCCAAAGAAGAAGCCCGGAAGAAAGAGCAACAAGAAAGGCAACTAAAAGCTGCCCTGGAGGTCCAAGGCATCAACAGTATTAAACATATGTACCAGCAGAAACAGCTAAAGGAGGCTAAACGAAAACAACAGTATGTCCTCTTCTTTCCTTTTGCTACATGTATGTCCTCCACTCCCACTTCATGCAGCATTGTGTGGGCATTTTCTCTCTGTGTGCTGAGGAATAAATGACCCCATTTCAGTATAATGCAGTGTTGCTGATTTACACTTCTAAGGGAATTTGAGGCGAGACAGAAGTCAAAGAGAGTGGAGATCCAGGCAAAAGTTCTTCAGGAGGAACAGCTGCTAAAGAGTAGGAAAAGTTACCAGATAGAGCCCCCCAGACCAGCGACCAATGACAGGTCCTCGTCTTTGAGGACCAAAAGACAGATTCTCCTGTCTTATCTGGATCCTGACACCCCATCGGTGTCTGAGGAGACAACAACACTGGTGAGACATTTCCGATGGTTCGGGCCCCATTAAATATTCATACACCTTGAATTGTTTTACATTTTAGAGCTACTTTTATAAGCACAAAGCTAGACCTGCAGTTGGATATTTTAAATTGAAGCATTTTTATGTGTTTGACAAAGAAAACACTTTGCCCCAATTTCTGTTGTAGCAAAGCAAAATGGGAAAAGGCAGAAGGGGTACGACATGGTGTTTGCAAATGTGTGTCTCTTTACGTTCCTCCAGCTCGTGAGAGAGTCCAGTAACATCAGTAGGTCTTCATCGTCGTGCTCTGGGGGTGAACACCTGGAGGAAACGGAGGAAATTCTTCAAAAACACACGACCAAAGAGATCCTCACTGACAGCCTTGCAGAGCCTGAATTTTCTGGGCTGTGGGAGCATGAATACAAGGTGTGCTAAAACAACAGCTCCTTCTTACTGTATTGAGCAGCCACTCAAACAGCCTGCAGAAAAGGAAGCAGATACTCCATTGTTTATTGAGGTGGTGGGATCAGGATGGAAAATGACATAAACCACCTCATGCTCACAGTGACGCTTATTTCTGGCAGGTGGAGAGACAAACATTAAGACTGTCTGTCAGGTCAGGTAGCAGAAGCCTGTCTGAAACTAGGCGGGAGAAGAGCAAAAATATTTGTGATGCTTTTTCACATATTTAATATCTGATATCTTGGCTCCAAGGAGCCCAGACTTTCTCAATAAATTGTGACATAGAATGACAAATCCCTTTAAAGGACTAACTTGGTAAATAACTAGACCTTCATAGTTTAGTTCTGTTTATGCTACATTGTAGATATACAGTTATTAAAGAAAATGAAAAATTCATACTATTAATTTAAAAAACACAAAATGAAAAAAGTAATGATAAATAAAAACGTGCCAAATGATAATTTAGTAAATCAAAATATCAATTTTGATTTCTTATTTTTAGAATTTTGAAAAACAACAAATCCCAGGCAAATTAAAGTACCTTTCTCATGAACAGTGAACCTGTCAACAGGTGCAGAAACCTTACTTAACATTTCATGATTTTCGGGAACACCTGATTATGTATATATAATAATATTATTTATATACATTAATATTAATATTTTGTTTAAGATTAAGTCCTATAATTACCTTTTTGAAATAGTATTTTTTGGACGTATTAGAACTAGCTAAGGATATACATTTTATAAAAGAGATGCAAACAGTTGCCTTAGAAAATGAAAATCGATACAAATGCCTAATTCAGAAGTGAGGGCTGCAATAATTATTTACCAAAACAACAGAAAAATGTTTCAGGTTTCGAAATTCCCCAGTCAGCCTTTGCTTAGCTTCTTCAAGAACCTTCATAAAATAAGCATGAATCGAAAAATAGGCGTTATCAAACTTCTAAATGAAATCTAACTACATCAAATGTATTTTTGTAAAGCAGGGTGTGGGTTGCAAAGCAGGTAAAGGTAGTCTGATGGAAGAAACATGCTTTTATAATGCCTAAGAGATATAAACATACTGTAAAATGTATTTCAGTAATCATTAAAAGTTCAGAATGAGCACTAATATTAGAGGTGTCTGTAAATGAGGTCGCTGCCATGAAGGCGACTTAGCTCACTGTCTCGTTCAGCATCCTGCAGCAGCTGAAATAAGGGCCGACAGGCTTCGGTTCCCACTGAGTTGGTGCCTTTGAGGCTTCAGAGCAAACACAAAGTTAGAGCTCAGAGATCTGAGGAATGTGTCAAGTGGAAGGGATCTCTCCTGCCATCATACAGATCAGACCGACGCCCTTATCAAAGGCTAATGTCCAATGCAGCAGTTGAATAACGGTGATGCAACAAAGCCAACCAGATGAATCAGGAGGAGCACAGTGATTAAATGCTCTATTTGTTGCAAAGTATTTCTGGAAGAAAACAGCAGTTGGTAAAAACTGAAATGCTGTAGAATCACAAGCCACAGAGCATTCACAACATTTCTTTTCGGTTTCTTTACATCTAAATAGTAATCATTTTTAGGGGAGAGTAAAAAAAAACTGCTTTTGTTTTTGCTAACTGACATTAAGTCAGTCTAAATTTGTGCGACTGACGTCAGGATTTACATTTTAAATTATTTATTTATCCAACTGAGATAGATTTCTAGACCATCACTCTTGAATGTGACTTTTTAGCTCTTTTCATATATTCTCTATTGAAAAGACATCAGGACTTTGTGAATTTACTCCCAAACATCTCTTGGGAGGGGCCAACTTTGTTATCTTTAAGCCACCTTCTTGTACTTTGACTATGTGGTTTGGTTGCCAAAGTTTATCTATAGATCTGGTTAAAGATGTATTGTGGTTGCAGAGGGCCGTCACCAAGGATATAACACCTGCAAAAGCAGAAGTTAAGAAACACGAATCTGCCATGACAAGCAAGAAGTTGGGAGTGACTTCTAAAAAGATCCATGGAAAAGAGTTGAAGGGGCCTCCATTCAACAGCAAACCTGAAGTCGTCCACTTTAAGGTACAAACTTAAAGGTCAAACCAGAAAATATGCTAATAACAGGTTCATTTATAGTGTAATGTGGATTTTCATTTTATTTTTCTTGCTGACTGTTTTAAATGATCTGTTTTAGGACTTGGAAGTTGGAAAATTGTACAAGAAGAAGGTCGTGCTGACAAACACTGGTTACACTGTTAATCGGTGCAAGTTTCTAGAGGTCTCTGCTCCACTCAAGGATTTCATTTCTGTCAAGTAAGCTTCCTGTTCGTGGAGTTTGTCTAATATAGATGCTTGAAGTTCTTATATTGGTTGAAAACTAGTTTAATCTTAAACTGTGTTGATACTGAAGCCTCACACAATGTCAGTTGTTCACCAACTAAAAAAATACATTTATTTTGTAGATTTTCACAGCAAGTTGGAAGATCTCTAAATAGTTTATTTCCACAGGTGAAATTTATGCTACAGAAAAACTTTATGTTTATAAGGATTAAATTAGAAGAAAGCTTCTTTTATTTTCTATCTTCTGCTTTTATATCAGATGGTTGATTTAAGGCATTTTGAATGTTCACTTTGAATTGAAGCAAACTCTGACAGGGCTGAAAAAAACTTCAAATATATAATTAAATCGTGTTCTTCAGTTTCGCTGCTTAAATCTATTACTTGTATCATATAAAAAGACCATCCTCCTTAGATTAGTTATCAAAACACAACAGAGCAGGAAATCTTTACAGTTTTGAATTTGTTCTAAAATCACAGGGATTGGGACATTGTGACCACGGATATAAATAGGAAGAAAAGTGTCCATCACATGTTTGTGCCCTTTAAACACTAATTTTAAAGCTTCTCTCCTCTAGAAATCCAGCCACCATTTGTCATTTTAAAACATGATGGAATATGCGTGAAAGCTGAGCCTGTCCTCCCACATATGGACGCCAGCTTGGATCACCACGCGCACAGCTCTTCTTATGAGTCCCTACTAAATGAGTCAGACGATGTTTCTTCTATCTCATCTCTGTGAAGCCTGCCTGCAGCCCACAGGCCGAGTCGAGATGCATTGTTCTCTGGGTCGCTCTCTGTGGATCACTCTCCCATTAGCTCTTACATGGATTGATGTGGAGTGTTCTCCTCTCCTCATTCTGCCTGACTGGGTGAAGAGTCTTGTAGGCTGCAGCAGGGTCAGCTGGAAACTACCGATGCTGTTATTGAGCACTGGTGCGGGATCACTTGTCTGAATATATTACCTTCTTGTTCTCCATTCCTTACTCACACATAACAGACATCAACTTCTACCACTGGTGTAAATTATGCACACTATAATTTTACACTTTCTAGTATGTTGAATAAATAATGAATAAACAACATAGATCTAGTTTGTCAAAATGAATCATCAGGAAAGAAAACCACATAAGTGATTGATTTTGTCCATAATGTTCTCCATTTTCTGAAGAATTCTTCTTTGTGAAATCGTCTCCAGAGTTTCTACTGGAGTTCATAAAGAAGAGTCGGCCTTCTTTGACACCTTGTTGAGCTTGTTAATTGAATAAATAAAGCGATAAAATTATTACAAAAACAGAATAAAACCCTAATAATGGCAGGGCATTGCAGTGGTATAGTAGGAAAAAAACCTAAGTGTTAAAGATCAAATTATTAATATCAGTTATAAATAGAGTAATATAATTATTACAAGAAATGAATAATACAATGATTGATAGTAAAATAATGCTGCAGTTAAAAAAGTTAGAATACACACACAGCGTAGTAAAACTGCTTCCTCTAAAAGCAAAGGATTAGTTCTGTTAACGATGAGGTACTGCATATTTCTGGTATTTTATTTACTATTGGATAGTTTGAACGTTCCTCTTTAGGGGCCTTTTAACTCACTGTTTAGTGGCTTCAACTGGGTCGTTCCTTTGGCCACAAGGGCTTTATTCCTGGTAAGACGGGTTCCCCTGTTAATACTTTTCTCTTAATTACTTCATGATGCTGGACAGACCCAAACCCCACATGATAGCAAAGTGTGTCAAAGGTCATTGTAAACACCCCAGAAATACTACTGTTAGTTGCACAAAGTGTAAAATGGAGGCTGTTTAAATCTGCTGACAAGGTAATTCTCTTGTTTTACACCTACCTTCCATTTTTCATGGGATTTTGTGTACAAAAAAAACAGTTACTCGCACATTTAATCCTACTAAACTGAGATCAGTCGTGACGACCACAAAGAACAACTTTAAAAGCAAAAAACATGAACTGGGAGCACACTAGGCTTTTTCACACCAGCCCATGGTTTCCTTTACGCCTCCTGAAATGCTAAAAATGGCTTCCTCCCCTCCAACAGCCATTCCAGAGTGGGCTCTGCTTTGTGTTTTCTCTACTGAGACAAAAAGCAGGAAAGCCTGGATTCTGCCAGATTTGGTAAAGAGCCACAATATACAGTAGATGCTGAGTTCAGTGACTCTTCTCAACACGAACTGAAAATGGGGAAGAAAGAACCCTTCTGGGAAGCATACATCCGTGAGCCCAGGAGATAGACAATGGTTAAGCCTTTAGAGGTAGTGGCATACAAGATCTCTTTGGTTTTTTATTCATCCAGGCTAGGAGAGCGTAAAAAAATACTAGAAATATTACCAACTCATTTATCATGATGTTATAAATACTTCCACAACCCAGCTTAATTCAAAATGCTTAAAAAAGACCAGTACCCTTATATTTAATAATGTTAAGAGCAGAAAATGTACATGTAGTTACGTTTAGGTTTGATTTTGTTTTGGTTTTTTTTAATAAGCTGGTATTAAAAAATAATACACTTAAACTCTAAATACAGAGAGGAGAGTCTTATCATTTACGATCAATTCAACTTAATATAAGTTTAACTGACAACACATGAATACTACACAAGACGAGTAAGAGACATTCTTTACCAATTGTTAAAATTCATTCGATTATAATTGCATGGAAAGGTTTGGGTACCATTGTGTAAACTAAAATTCATTTCTACTGATGATAAAATACCACCAAATTCAGATGATCATTTATTGCCAACTGGTAAAACTTATCTAACAAAATATTTTGAGATTTCCTATCCTGATCAGACTCGAAGCAACAAAGGAAAGCCCTCCATCCATCTCGTACAGCTTGTCCATCAGAGTGGGATGGTTCCTATCTCAGCCTATGAGCAAAAAGCAGAGTACACCCTGGAGAGGTCACCTCTCCATCCCAGGGAAAACAGAGAAATAACCAGAGTTAGACAAACATAGACATAAGGATGATCTAGAGTCACCAATCAATCTAACATGTTTTCGACTATGAAAGAAAGCTGGAGTACCTGGGGAGAATCCAAGCATGCACAGAGAGAACATGCCAACCCCATGCATAAAGACCCTAGGCCAGGATTTAAAGCCAGGACCTTCATGCTACAAATAACACTGCTTTATATTGCACCACCGTACAGCCCTAACTATGTAAATCAACCTTTTTTTTAAGAGTCTTCCAGCAAAACTAGAGAGACAAAAGAGAGGCACAAAAAATACATGATTACTTAGTCCCATGAAGGAGGTTTGTCCAGTTTAAACCTGAAACTTCTCTGTGCTCCTGGTCGTTAAAGGGAAAATCAAGAGCGTGCTGAGATAGAGCGAGCTGTCTGAGGCCTCCAGAAAGAAGATTGTAGCAGCTTATGTGTTTAGTAAGGGATTTAAAGAGGTCTCAAGCGAATTATAAAACAGTCATTCCGCGGTGCAGAAAGTGGTCGGCAAGTGGGCCTGCAGAACAACTGTCAACATGTCGGGTCTGTTCAGCCTGCTGGAACTGGCCACCTCAATGAATCCACCATGAATTTTACCGTGTAGCAGAGGAAACTAAAGAAAAAGGGAAAACGAAAGCAGCAGAAATTAAAAGGGACTTAGAATACACCTACGTCAACTGATTAAGAGAAAACAACACTATGAGTTACTACAACATTTAATTTCCCTTTGGGATAAATAAAGAATTATTGAATTGAATATGGATTTAACTGAATCAGAGTCTACAACATGACTATGACCCTGCACTGAAATTTATCAAGAAGTCTACCACTGTCTTTGCTTAATTCAGGTTCTGGTTGACTGTGAGCAGAAGCTTTGCTAGTCCCTGTGCACACAACAACCTCCTATACTTAATATATTGAGTGGCTGTCGTTTTTCTACGTCACCACAGTTTATATTTCGTCTAAAATTGCAACGATTTAAAAACAGGAGCAGAAACATTAGAAAACATCTGTGCTTTTTTTGATCACAGCAAAAATAAAATCTGCCTGTATGGAGAACAAGCACAATAGGACTGCAATCAGTATAAATTAAACAGGAAGGGTTTGTACCCATGCAATGTTTTGCATTTTCAAAAGACAGACTGCATCTTTTCAAGGTTTTAAAATTGGTATATGATCTTTTATATTTAACTTTATATTTAATTTTCATTTTTTTTGTTTTATTACTTTTAATTGCAGCACTTTGAAAACACAGAGAAGAATATCAGTTATCCTTACTGATATTATCTCTATCGCCATGGCCTAGAACTTCATCTTGCTTTTATAGCTACTCCCAAACTGCCAGCAGCACCCACAATCTCAACATTTTCATAGGCCAGACTGAACTTCTTTGCATATCTTATCCTTTTCGTACATAATGTTTGTAGATCACCCACAACGTTTCCACTTATTCCATTGACCATGCAATTTTCATTTAATGAGGAGTTTCTTTTTTTACAAGCTTGTACAAGGTGAGCCCCTTATTAATACACTGGACTTTTAAACTTTGTTTGGACTTTACACCTTGAACTTTAGCAGTTACACGATTAAGACTTCTCCAAAAGATTCACATCTATCTTTTTAAGAGCTTAGTAATCTGTAATCTAAAATGTTAATCAAACCCAAAGCCTACGGTTTTTATGTCTTGCAGAAATGTGTAAGCTTTACTTTTGGTATTCCTGAAATGATTTACTGACACGATGAAGCTACTCGATTCTTAACCTTGTATGTTGTTTTATTAAATTTGTTTTGGTTTCAAACCCGTTGGGACTGAGTTCAGAGTTTTTCCATTTGGGATAATGTTTATTTCAACAGCAAAAACTCTCAAGAGGCTTAGTTGTCGTTTTTGATCAACAATTTCGGCCCAAATAATGACGATCAGCACATTTTGAAGAAATAAATCCAAAAGTG
The DNA here is from genome assembly GCA_034780135.1 of Jordanella pulchra. Taxonomy (NCBI): domain Eukaryota; kingdom Metazoa; phylum Chordata; class Actinopteri; order Cyprinodontiformes; family Cyprinodontidae; genus Jordanella; species Jordanella pulchra. Next base: position 13,891 of record JAUZNJ010056029.1, on the reverse strand, counting down.
ATTCTTAGAGTTCGTCTGTAGCTTCTTCACCCAGCAAACATCAAGTAAAACTTTAAAGGATATTTTAATATTAAGAGAGTAGATTTTGTTTCAAACACACACTTTATAAAGCAGCAAGACATTTCCGCAGAATAGAAAGAGTTTTTAGGCTTCTGCATCTCTTAAGCAGTGGCTCATAATGAGCATGAAGTTCTCTGAATTATGATTAAAAGTACTTATTGATTTACTGTAGAAAAAACCAGTTGGTATCACCACAGTTGTTAATCATAGCAAAAACATACAATTGTCAGTGATACCATAAAACCACATTTTCGTCCTCATCATTTCAGTCCTCTTTAGTGGACACATTGGCCTCATTCGCAGCAGTTTATATAGGGCTGTAGCAGGCTTTCTCAAACACTGCCTCACTCAGCATTTAATCCCAAGTGAACTGCTCTATTTTCCCTTCACACGTCTTTTCATGCTACCTGTCTTGAAGTTAGGAAATAGCAAAAGCACAGACAATGGATTTTTACCCGTAGATAAAAAGAAAAATGCTTGTGAAGGTACAACGGGACATTTCTGATTTGCCACCCAGTAAGCAGGTGGAGTCCTTTTATACATTTACTGTACTGATCCATTTCCTGTCTGCACTGATATACGCACAGGGGGGTATTTATATGGTGATTTTACAGGTTCTCAGAGTAAAAGTGACCGTTTTTTCCATCCTTCCATCTTATCTGCGTATATATATTTTCCTACTAAAAATTATGAAAAAATGTTCTTTCTACAAAAACTAAATAAAAAACAAGAAAACCTTCCTTCGTTCTTTCCTTCTTCCTTCCTTCCTTCTTTCCTTTTTTTCCTTCCTTCATCAGAACATGCTGCCTCAGAAAATGTAAATACTAACATGAGAATAAATGAGAATCACTTAATTTCTTTATAGTTATAGGTTTTCAGGTTTTACATTTTCAAGAAAAAACGTGAGTTTCGCTCGTCCCATTTGCAGACATTGGCCTGGAGCGTTTTGCAGAATACTAGAGCATCCCTAACCTAATAAGAAAATAGACAACTGCCGATTTCTTTTAAGTGCTGTTAATTATTAATTACAAGCCCAGTTTTATCCTTTTAATCTGGGGAGTTATTTAAGCTTCTTCTTTGGTCAGCTGCTAGATTTTTGTTGACTAATCCTTCAGTGTCCACATAAGAAGAGTCATGAAGACACACTCATGTCAAATATACACCGTGCTTTCGTAGGTTTTCTTTACTCATCCTGACTTTTTCATTTATAGTTTATCATGTTATGAGGTTAGAGATGTGAATATTTTGACTCTATCTCCATCTTTTTTTTTTTTTTTTTTGAGCTTTTTACAGCACTAGTGGCTCGTTTTTCTGACAGTAGGCTGACAGGAAAGGGGGTATGAGAGAGGGGGAGAGACATGCGGGAAAGGACCACAAGCCGGATTCGAACCTGGGTCGCCCGCGTCGAGGACTGAGGCCTCCGTACGTGGGTCGTGCGCACTAACCACTGCGCCACCTGCACGCCCATCTCCATCTTTTTTGATCTATTTCACTCAGGAGATTATTTTTACCTCAGTGTTTAATCTCTTTCTCTTACCTTGCTTGATATATATTGCGAGATAAGTTCATTAGCCAGAGCTTATATTTTTAGATAGCTTCATACTACATATGCATGTCTTCTGTGTTTTTGTTCTGTTTTCTTAGCTATTGTTTCTCTTTCTCACCAAGTGGTTAACAGTATTAATAGTGACAGGTCTACGTTTTTATGGTGGCACTTAAGACCCTGTTCCCATATTTTTCTCCCTGGAAATGTTTTTTTCATACTTTGAATGAAAATAAACATAAACATTTTAGGGATGTCCCGATATAATCTTTTTGTTTCTGAAAAGACACCGATAATAAAGTTTTTAAATTGACCGATACCGATATTGACCCAATACAATATCAGCATAAATACTTTTATTACCTAATTTATAGTGTGAAATGATAGAAAATACTTGATCGAGTGAAATTACTCAATCAGAGAGAAACTTTACAACATCAGGTATGAGAACAACCGGCCATCCTCTTATTCACAAAACACTTACATAAACTTTAAACAAAACCGGATATAGTAAAAGTGTGTCAGTGAGCTTTATAATATCAGAGATTTTAGAGGCAGGCAGATATTTCCAATATTTATTTTTTGGCTAATATTGGAACCATTTCCAGTGTCAATATCGGATCATGACATCCCTAGTATATATAACATACTTACCGACTCTTTTTAGTTGTTGTCACTTTACATTTTTTGTGCAATCTAGATTTTCATATTATGCCTTTTTTATTTCATTCCATCTTTATTTAATAAATGATATAGTGGAGTTGTGTCTGGTTTTGGTCTCTTAAAGCTAGATTTGAATCTCACTTTTACAACCCGGTAAAAGTGAGATTCTTGTAATATTTAAACCTTAGAAATAAAGAAGGGTTCATTTTGTTTTTTATCCACTTTTATGTTTTTGATAATGCTACGGTCCTGTAAGTTGTCTAAAAATACTAACAATCGTTCTTTGTTCACATTGATTCCTGCTTTAGCTTTGAGCCTTCTGGGTCTTTATCTACTGGGATGTCATGCGACATGCAGGTTTTTTTCCAGCCTCTGGTAAGTCCTGCCGACACTACATTCAGGCACTATAATAAGACCTGCATCTTGGTGCAAACTCTTTCCTTTGCTCATTTTGTGTTGTTAAATAACGGGGCAAACAAATAGTAACAATGCAGCATCGATTTACCTTTTCTGAAAGGTGAAAATATGTATTTGTATTAATTAAACATCCAAGCATAAAACAATAAAGGTTAATCTTTTAAATTTGTTGCTGCATTGTTATATATGGTGTATTCAATACTTTACTTACTAGTTATCTGTTAACCTCATTAACACACCTGACTCACACCATCAGCTGTTATGTGTACTAAATTTAAATGGTAAAAGCAGGAACATAAAACAGTTATTTTGAGAGAAACTGTTGACACAATTTTCTTGTATCTTTCTTGTATCTTGTGTTTTTGTTGTTGTTTTGTTCAGGTTTTTTTTACCTCTGCTGAAGTGGTGATTTCATGTCAGCTTATGTTTGGTAATGTAAACCTTAGCCATAGAGTCTTGGATTAGGCTTTTTTGGGCCAGCTAAACCTTTTTTAGCTTTTTTATACTATTTTTATTTCTAACAATTAAAAACCTAATTTAATTTTTAATTGTTAGAACTAAAATACTTTATAATATTCGTTCTATTTGTTTTTTCTTTAACATTGCCTTAAATCGTGTGTTTACAAATGCTTTGACATGTGGGTCCAAACTATCAGGTTGAAAGTGCATGTGGGCCTCAAAATCAGAAACAAAAAAGGGATGTTTTTGTTTCTTTTTACCAATAAAGTTACACAGACATTTTCAATGACATAACAGAGTAATCTGTTTTTAAAAGAAATCTTTAAATCACCATATTGTGAAGCAGTAAATGGGTTCATGTTTATCTTATAACTGTTTTGTTTGACTGTTTTTTTTTTTTTTTTATCTACAAATTATGAAGGTTTATTCTTAGCAATGAAAGCAGTAAATTCCTCCCTGTTTATTTTAAAATGTTTGCTATGTTTCACAGGTCTAATGAATAGATGTGCCAAAGGCTCCTTTTGGACAAAATAATATACTGTATTTTTGTGTTCAGTTAATTAAAATAAAAACAAAGAAAAAGAAAATGAATAAAAGACAGTTGTTTATGTTATACCTTAACATTTCAATTTTTTTAATGGTAGGTAGAGGTTTACCCTGAAATGTTTGAAAAGTTTACTTCTGCATATCGTGCCTGTGCTATTTGGGTTAAATCTGTAAGGTTATTGAATCACTGTCTTGTGCCATGAAAGATCCTCCCCAGGGCTGCAAATGGCCCACGACCTATACTTTGGAAACCCCTGGCCTAGAGGAACATGATGCAAAAGATGCCACTTGTATCTTTGAAACATTTTTACGGATCACAAGTTGCCCAAAGCTGTAATTAAGGCTACCAGCATAGACATCACACAGGTCTTTTCATATAAATGATTCATAGGTCAGTATTATACTCACATGACACATATCTTTTAAAGCCCATAAATGTTTTTTTTTTTTTAAATAGCCTGACACTAATCTATTTAAAATAAAGTTCAAAGTACCACCAAAAAACTTCAAAGAACCCTTTGACGCCTAGAAACACGTTGGTGTAAATATTGTGCAAGACAACTTCTGAATGTAACAGGCTATCTGCTCCTAAATTAAAGTGTAAAGACATTAGGGGTAGTTTTAGCCTGGTAATGTGCCCTATATTGATATATCAGTAAATTTATCACCAGTTAATCTTCCGATTCATTGATCCTCAAGCCTGTGGAGATACATTTTTCTCTTTGTTATTTAGTCAAAAACATGGTTTCTTAAATAAAACAAATGTTTCAATAAAAAAACAACTTTACTTCAATCAAAAAAACCCTTTCTTTCAGCTTCTTTTTGATTGAGTTATAAAGACATTATATGGTCCAAACAAAAACAGGTGAACTTCAGTTAAAAAGTTGCTTCAGTTAAAAAGTTGCTTTTTAAAAAAAAAACCATTTTCAAGCAAAGAAAAACTGTGTAGAAAAGTGTTTTTTTAGGGTTTCAATTATATTTTTGCACTCACACTCTTTATTCCTTTGATTGGAAAAGGTTTTTTGATTGAAGTGACGTTTTTTTATTGAAGCTATATTTTTAGGCAACCATTTTTTGATTGAATAATAATAACTTTCTTGTTTTCTTTTATTAAGTTAAATGTCACATAAAAGTTAGAGACTATTGGGCATTTCTGTATTCTTTGTATAATGTTGGCTAGTTCTATATTTGCAATCTTCTAATCACTATATTCTGTCCTAAAACACTGACCAGAACATTTAGGGCGGTAATTCTGCTCCAACACATCTCTGTTGTTTTTGGATCTTAGTTTTATGTCAGTTTGTTCCTTTTATGTTATAAGGTACATTTTCAAATTAAAACAGCATGTTTTCACATCCAATCTCTGTAGATTAATGAAGACTTGGAGGGAGAGCTTCAGTTTGTATCGTCCCTGGGCCCTTTCTCCGTTCCTGTCAGATGCTCTACAAAAAAATTTATTGTGAGTAGACCCTTATAAAAACAGAAGAATGTTTGTTCCTGTTATTTAATTAGTTTTCATCATCTGATTTGCTTCATTCCACATTTTTCATGCAATTCTCTTTGTTTGCGTTTTTCCTGACTAAAGCACACAAGTACGGTGCACATCTAGGGTTCAGGTGTTTGTCTGTTTAACTACACAGGCTAGACTCAGTTGCTGAACTAGAGAAAGAAAGCACAGAAAAGTGAGCGATAACATCACAGGTTTGTTACACAGTGACTCAGTCTAAACAAGCCTAAATCCTGAGGGCAAAGAACACACATAGCATCACAAAAGCAAAAGGCTGTATGAAGAAGAGAACAGTGGAGCTGGGGACAACCTGCTCAGGATAAAAGATACACATAGTGAATATTTACACAAAGGAGAAATCTTTATACATAGGTAAAACTTCATAGAGCAAGAGAAGAAGATGAGAGAGGAAACTGAACTATTTGTCATTACATTACATTTCATCCTATTTCATAGCAACACTTAATGACTTCCTTAACTACAAAGCCAGTTTAATTAGGCTCACCTCCATTAATCAGTTTATCTAAACCTCGGAGAAAATGAAGTGGCAGCACATCAGTACTTGCTAAGTATGCAGTATTTATGGATGAATATTTCCTTTCTCCAGCCGGAGGTCGACTGTCAGTTGGTCGACTTTGGCTCTCAGGTGGTGGGACAGACTATTTCACGGACTATCACCCTGAACAACAAGGGAGCTCTGGCCACCTTCTTTAGCTTGGACACCTCCACACATCTCTGTCCAGAGCGCAGCTGCGTCCAGATGCTGTCCCGGTCCTCCACCAACACAGGCCTGGTCTGTAATCACATCAGTGTTAAACTCAGCTGCTCTGTTTGTCATGCTTTCTGAGTGAAAGACATTTTCCTTATTTTTAGTCTCGTCTTTAATCTATGACCTATAAACCAATTTGGAATAGACGTTTAACCATAAGATTTCTTTGTGTACAGAATAAATTCCCGTTTCTGTTTGATGTGGTTTATTTTTTGTTTATCATTATTTCTTTGTGTTTTCTTATAGAAGTTAAACAGTGAAAACACAACTTGTAGTGATCACCAGAGTTCTGATACATTGGATTCAGAGGAGGTCCAGCCAAAGAGTCTTTCCAAAGAATTAGAACCAATAAAACCAGGTAAAATACTGCAAAGTGTGCACAGGGTAAATTAAGTAAAAACATCCTTTCCAAACATGTTTTTCTTAATAACTGTCAAGTGCCTGGTATATTAAATATCTTATATTTGATTATTTAAAAGCTTCAGCTCCAATCTCAGGTCTTTCGCAGCTTCTTACACGTTTCTTTTATGTCTCCCCACAGCATCATGCTGTCACCACCGTGTTTCATTTTAGAGTGAACTGTTTGTGGTGATGCGCAATTTTAGTTTTGCACTATAAATAATGTTTTTAATATTTTAATCCATTAAAGGTCTGTGTTTAAAATTTAGGACAGGGTTTCTTCACTAATCTACTCTAAGAAAAGTCAGCGGTGTTTAACTTCAGGTAGAACTGCACATAAATTAAATGATTACTAACTATGTGACTTTTGAAGGCAGCTGGTTGTGCTGGATTCTGAGGTGTATCAAGGTAGAAGACGCTGAATATGAATGTAATCCAGACTTTATAAACTGTTTTGAAACACTGCTTCCAAACAAATTTGAAAGCCATATTCACAATTATGCACTGCTTCTAAAAATAAATGCAAATATTGTAAAATACAGTGAAGTTTATGATTGTTAAATTAAGTGCTTTATTTATAAGATGCCAATACTTTCACAAGGGAATCTAATATCAGTTAAAATTAAACAGACTTGCTGATGATGTAGAGTTGGAAAATCTGACTTGTCATTTATGCACCATCAGGGTTTTGACACGAGGGGAAGGTGGCAAAAAAACGCACCATCTTAGTTTGGCAGATGGCAAACATTAGCAGCATAATAACATGTAGCTCAAAATACTTCTGTGTCTAAATCCAGACTCAGTTTGCACATTAGGTGTATGTGAAAAGTATTTGTTGTAAAGCTCCAGTCCTGGAGTCTACATGTGACTGCTTCCAAAACATAGGGAGGCAGCCGTGGCTCTATCTCTCTATCTCTCCTTCTAAGCTAGGACATTTGGTCCTTATAGGAACAAACAATAAAAGAGGGCTCACAGAAAGCACACAGTTCACCTTGCTTTCACTGCTGGCGATAAGGATGCATCTCCTCTTTTATGTAGTCTCACATCTGAAGTCTTCATCGCTGTGCTCAGCACTCTATGGCTGATGTTTTGATAAGGCATTCGGTGTTTTGCCTCTGCTTTGCCAGCTTTGGAAGGTGTGTTGCTGCATCTCTTCACCACAGAGAGACTCCCTTATCATCACCCTAATCACCCTTCAAAATGTACATTTGGGAGAATGGGATCAAACCTGTTATAGAAACATGCTGCTTAAATCAAAAAGAAAAAGTGCAACATACAAAATTATCAAACATTACTTCTATATCATATCCTACATGTCATTATTATTGGAATAAACCAAATACACTACGTAAAACTGCCATAATACTTGCTAAAAATATGCAGATAATCAACTAACCCTGAACTACGGCTAAATAAAAACAGAGAACTAACGGTTAGCATGTTGCCAGTTTGGGTCAAAAATCCTTATAGGGATGTTAGCGCTAATAGTATTTTATTTTTTTCTCAGATTATCAGACTTAACCAAACCTTAATCAAACAGACACTTTATAAAAACATTAGTAAACAAATAGTTTTAGGCAAGCTGAAAAGGATAAAACAGAACAACCTAAATTTACAGAAATGTGGTTTTCAATGTCTGTGACATTAAGACAACTCTGCAGGAATAATCTAACGATTAAAAAAAAACCGCCTGCTGCCTCATGGCTGGTTGTGCAGAAGGACTAATGGGTCTGACTGGGTCAAAGATGTGAGGTTTGAGCATGTATTTAGTTAAAGCGTAACATTAGCTTATTGGCATAAAATTACAGTTCAATGATAGAAGCACAAATAGCAAAGGAGGAGAAATCTGCAATGATTAGTGCAGAAAATGTATTTTAAAAAAGTTATGTGTTGTCCATAGACCTATTCTAATTGTTTTACTGAGAAGCATAATAGGTCCTCTTTAAATTTGACTGTATGTTCACAGATTTAGCCAAAACAGGTTCAATGTCTGAAGCAATACTTGTAATTGGCCTGTTTTAAGTCTGTTTTATTTATTTATTTGTTGGGTCCTCCCAAGAAAACAAAGGACAAACTAATATTTGCACATGCACTGTGTATTTTCAGCCTTTTCTTTTGTTATGTATCTGATCCAGAAACAGCTGCTGAGTCTGTCACTGAAGCCTGCCTTCCCTCTGATATGGACACAGACATAAACCAGACCCTCTTGGACTGTTGTGATATCACATTTGGGGATGTAAGTGTGAAATGCCATCTCATATTTTATGTATAATATGTGTGGAAATAAACCTAGTTTACATTGTTTTTGGAGAAATACTCCAAAAGATCCTTTATAAAGACCGTGCATAAAACTGTAGAAATGGTGCTGACTGATGGAGATGAGGGTGAACTGCTTTGAGTTATTAACGCTTTTCATAGCTTATTATTTTCATAGCTTCCAATTTGTAATGTGTAGTTTTTTTTAAAAGGAAGTATGTTTTGGCTGTGGTGTCCTCAGCAGTGATGTGAGAAGACAGAAACGTTTAGCCTCTCAGCAGATTTTCTACATGGAAATGCATTTGATTAGTTCTTTTGTCTTAAATTTTGTTCTGCTTCAGATACGAAAAATTCTGAGTACAAAGACTGATTTTTTTTACTTATTTTGACTACTTTGCTACTGCAGAAGACTGGGCTTTCTTTTTGTCTTCTAACCCTGAAGCTGTGTGCCTCGTGGCCCAGATGAAGTTGTGGAGCCAATCAGGCTCCATTCCTTCTTTCTACTGGGGGTCTAATGGTGCATCACCTTTCCCTCTGTGCTTGTCGTGATTGTGTGTGTTGCACATGCCTGCATGCCCTCAGCTCTGTTGTCATTTTGACTGATATGTTCACATTAAATGGTTGCTGGTTGCATCTTAAATTGTAGAATATCCATCAGACTATCGAGTCACTTGCTGGATCAGTGCGTCACGCCTCTTATGTTTTTATTATTGCTCTAAATTTACTGATGGTTTATGGAGGAGCACACAGCCTTTCTCCTGCAAGCAGAGTAATATTGCAACTCTTCTGTCTCATTTCAAATTCATGCATACAACTAATGGAGGCTAAAATCCACGCTGTGCTAATGCTCTAGGAAAGACAAGAGAACATTTAAATTATAACAAATTGTGCATATTTTCAATATAAATGTGTTGTTGTACCATAGAAATTGATATTAAAGTAAAGCACTGATTGATGATCAATTAGCATGTATGAAATTATAAATATTTAATAGAGTATTTTGTTGACAACCCTTAGCTCACATGTGACACCAGGATAAAACTGGAGATGTGGCTCAGATGTGCTACATGCTCCAATCTGGGGCTCTAATCTGTAGGCATGGGTTGCTAAAACCTATATAAGTATACTAAATCAGCTCAAACGTACTGCTGCTTATGTAAAGCTGCCCCTTAGACTTAAAACCTTAATTCAGTTCTGGCCATTTTTCTTTTCTCTGAACTTCAGCTAATGTAAAAAAAAAGCTTTGGGAATCTATAAAAAACCTCTACATCTGTTTACAGATGATTCTTTTGCTTTGATTAAAAAAAATAGACTTTATGTTGATAATGTTTGTGCCTGCTGTGTTGTTTACTTCACCAGATAAAAGAGGGAGAGGTCGGACCTTTTCAAAGCATCAAGCTGGAGATTTTATTCACTCCAACTATTCCAGGAGAGACTAAGCTGGACTTTTACATCAGATTCTCTGACACAAACACAAAACCAGTATGTTATCGAGGGTTGTCATGCCACAATTTTCTAAAATAGCTGAAATTGATATTGATTAAAGAAATGTAATGCCTGACTGATGATTGATTTAAACAGATTTCCATCCAGGTCAGAGGTTTAGCTGTCAGCGTCCCTGTATGGGTGCTTCAGCCCAACATTGACCTAAAGATCTGCATGTTTGATCGCCTTTATCAAAGCACCATCATCATTCAAAGCAGGTGAGTCTTAAATCATGGGAAGACTGTGAACTGATGCACTTTGTATTTATATGCAGAGAAAGCAGTTTAGTCTGTACAATTCCAAAAGGTATTCATACCCTTTGGGAATATTTTTTACAACTCATCACAATCACACACTTGGATGCATTTTACTGGGTGTTTATGTGATTGACAAACATAAAGCCATCGTCGTGAATAAGAATGAACACAATAAATGTTCCTTAAAGTTTGTTTACAGATAGAAATCTGAAAAGTGTTTTGTATAATTCTAAACAATCGCTTTTTCTCTAACAAAATCCCAGTAAATGGTGTAAATTCCCTTAAGAGGGAAGTTGATTAGTAACTGGATTACAATGTGCGTTGATAAAATCTCAATTCAAATACAGCCGGTGGAGGCATCAGAGCTTTGATAGAAATCATTAGAAAACAAACAGAGTTTAATAGTTATTGAAAAGCTCAAAGCCTGACTTAGGGGTCAAACTAGGTTCGAACATCTCCTCACAGAGCATGTTCATTATATCTTTGATAAGAGGTAAGGTAAGATCTGCAAGAATATCCACCTTAATTAACCTGAATTTATTGTGCAGAGATTGAGAGTCTATTGACAGAACAGATATTAATCATAAAGACCACCTGTAGGAAAGAGTGGCAAGAGGAGAGTTAAAGTTTAAATGGTATCCATGAGATCAATTTGCCAGAGGTCATGTACAGTCCAGTCTAAAAAAACCTGTTAAGTCCAGCGCACATACAGGATTACACATTATTGAGCTGTACCTGCCACACTGTATGATGGGAGATGCCAGCCTGCATGACATGAGGATTGCAACAATAAAGAGGACAGCAGGTTACTGGTGTTAAGCTTGATATTAGTCAGATCCTAAAAAGAGGAACATTACGATGAGGACGAGCAGACAGTTATGGAAGCGCAAATGTCCAGTAGGGATGATATTCTGACTCTGGATGCAGCTGCAGTCCCTTAGTTCGATTAACCCTGAACATTTCTGTTTGGTTTAAGTCCTTTTTTACTCGTGAGCTAATGTTGTGGTCCACGAGGCCGACACTCTGAATAACCACAGATTCAAGATCACAACCAAGGATTTTCTTCCACAGTGGACAAGAGTGTGATTGTTGCCATAGAGGCTGTAGAGGACAGCTTTCCTAAACTTATTGCCAAAAAAAAAAACTATTCAGTGGATTAGATTGAAGCCTAAACCTAAATCTGACCAAAAATTGATTGCAGTGCTTTAAAACTGATGTGCACAAATGATTTCCTTCCAAAAGGAACGAGTAACAGCTTCCAAGCCTACACATCCAAAGCTGAAAGAGATATACAATAACGAAAAAATTTTAAAAAACTATCTTTTCCAATGTTGTGTTGATTCGTCATATAAATTACCAATCTAAAGTTTGTATTTAAATTTGTGTAGAAGTTCAAGAATAAATACTTCCTGAAATATATTGTACATTAAATTAAGCCGTTTTTTTTTTATCTAATCTATTTTAAATTGTGCAGCTTTTAAGTAAAGTAGTTTGCTAAAATATGTACAGAACTCCACTATACCTACCAAACTGATAGATTATACCATCTACACCTCAGTCTCTGATCTGGGAACAGAGAAGAAAGCTGCTTTCACCTCCAGTTCTTTCAGCGTTAACACTGAACAAACCCTTTCTCTGTCAAATGCTTTACTCTTTCCATGCAACTGATCAAGTTTTATGCAACAAAACAGGCTTGCTATTGTCTATTACAGTTTCATTGCGAGGACTGTTTAATTTACAGCTGTTGAACAAGCATGTGGGAGAAAGTTTAAGAGGCACTAAGCCCTGAGAGAGAATGTCAGCACTTTTCAGACATTTTCGACCGAAAACACAAAGCTGCAAGCTTAACATAACAGCCCTGCATCCATCCAACAATTTACAGTAGCAACTTAATCCTGTTCATGTTGTCTGGTGCCTGGAGTCAGCAAGAGACGAAGGCTACATCCCAGACAAGCTGTCAGTCCATCAATGGGTGTTTCATACATTTGCCAACTTTAAAGGCGTTTTGGTTCTTATTCTATGTGGTCTAAAATATCAACCCGTGTTCTGCTGCCATAACAGCTTCAATTCCTCTGGGAGACTTTCCATCAGGTTAACAGCTTGAGAGTTTTGACCATTTTTTTTAGAGTCAATCTCTGATATTGGATAAGTTACTGTAAATGAGCTCACTATCACAAAGTAGCTTGTGATCAGAGGCAACCAGACTTTTGCTCAGTTTTTCTGAAGACATTTCAACACCTATCCAGGAGTCTACAGCCTCTTTCCCAATGAAATTAGTGGGTTCACCTGAGTTTTTCAGTCACGGATTGACCCGCTACCAATCGGCATTTGGCTCCTTTCCCACTGGCAAAAAGGCTGAGTCTGAACCCCACTGGCAAGTTTTGTAGCCTCGACGCCACTACGTTTCTAGTGACACTATCATGCTGGGTTTGCTTTGATGATGTCACCAATGCAACAGAAATCCGCGAAGTCAAAAATTGAGTGCAGCATGTAAGAAGGCCAGAAATTTGTAAGTGTGCTTTATTGTTTTGCTCATTTATCTGTCTGAATCTCTATAACCAGCGCTGTGCCATATTTATTGAATGTAACAGAGTTGCTTCGAGTTGTTAGATCAGATGCGACTGGCGCAGTGTGTTGACATCTGTACGTTGTGCTCAGTTGTATCTTGTAAATTAGTGGGTTGACCCAGCTCTGCTGTTCCCTCTGTATGCCGATCAGAGCCGATCCGTTCAAAGGGAATTTTAACCCGTGACGCTAGTCGAGTCATTTGACCCAGTTTGAAACGGTCAGTGAGCTCTTTCCACTGCCACTAAAAGCCGGTTGTTTCAGGGTTTAAACTGATTTTTCTTAGCCAGTGGGAAAGGAGTATAAGTTAATCATGTCAGTTTGCACTAGAACAATCTACAGAAGCATATTACTGTCACATGAAAGTAACAGTGATATTTGGTAAATTATCATGTTATAACAAGATAATTATAATGTACAAACATGATGATATATTGCAAAAAGGTAATAACTATATTGTATAAACATGATAATTATATTGTACGAACAAGATAATTACACTGTACTAACGTGATAGTTATGTTGTATAAATCAAATACCTGTACTGAACAAACATGCTAACGCAACTATCCAAATAGTGGTTCTAGTATGCAAGTCTGTACCGAAGTAGTAAGTTTGTATTGACCCAAGACTCACTTAAGAAGAGAAGGTTAGCGTTCAAAGTATAGTTTTTATTGAGCATACTATCATAATAGCATTATCCAGATAACGGTGAGATGCTGTCACCCTCTATGTCATCTCCTTGAGATGTAAAATGGCAAATTTACAGGAGATTGCATATAGTTATGTAAGGCTTGGATGCATCTGCTCGACCAAGGCCATGACGGGTGAGCTAACTGTAGAAATGAACAATTCGTATCATGCTGTAAAACCCAAAAACAGCCACATATAAGTGAAAAATATAAAGAATGAAAGCCGCAAGCGGCGATGAGCGGCCCTCGCAGCTCCGCGCCCGCCGGCCTGCC